>JABUQX010074333.1:0-2500 GCA_015478945.1 Trachelipus rathkii | reverse complement strand
TAATAGAACATCACTAGATACATACGTTCAAGTTAGGAACGAAATATGTGACGGGTGGGACACGAGTGGCCAAAAAAATTAGCGTGGGCAAAATTGTCCCTGGTATCTGGCAAGGTCAAGGCCGAAATATCATTTCAAAACAAGGTGGTGAGAGCGATAAAAAGGGCTAAGGCTCCCTAAAGGAAGGACAAAAAAAATTACCCGTGGGTACAAAATTTTGACCATGCTGTATCTTTGGCAAGGGTCAGGTCGAAAATATCATGGTTCAAACAAGGTAAAGGACATCTAAAAAATAGGGCTAGCCCCTAAAGGGTGGCCAAAATTAGGGTGGCAAATTGACCCATTGGAAAGAACCAAATGTTTGGATCGAAAATTTAGGTGGCCAAAATCTGACCATGGAAGACCAAAGGGTATCCGAGGACAAAAAATTAGGGTGGGGTACGTACCACGCGTTGCTGAACGCAACCGTTTGGCGCAACACTTCTTCGAAGGGTTGCCAAAAATTAAGGGTTGCCAAAAAATTAGGGTTGCACAAAAAAATTAGGGTTGCCCAAAAAAATTATTAGGGTTGCAAAAAAATACCGTGGGCCAAAAATGACCATGGAAGACCAAAGGGTTGCTCGAAAAAAGGTCCAAGGCCAAAAGGTCGCGGTCAAAAAGGGTTCAAAAAGGGGGGCGGAAGCTACGTCGTGCGGAATACTTGCAATAACTACTGAGATTAGAAACCGGAATATTCATATTTGTATTTCGTATATTCGATATTTTTATTATTCGTCATTCGAAAAATTTTTTATTCGGAATATAAAAACGAATATTTTTATAGTATAATTATCGCAAAAAATCAATTGCCACACGATAATACTAGAATTGCCTCCGTAGGATATTTATATCGTCAGTTTAAATCCCTGTTTAGATAAAGTTAAATGTTTATAGCTTTAGATATAGTGATGGTTTATATGGTTGAAATTTCTTGCTGACGCAATATTCAAAGCAAGCGCTCACATATAATCCACTAATAATCGAGTCCATCTATATATAATAAGAGACCTATCCCGGTGATAGTTGTCTATCGATGTCATATCGATGAAAAGGCTAAGTGCAAACTTTGTAGCATGAATTATTCCCAAAAAGGGGGGGGAGTACATCAAAGTCTCAGAAAACCATCTAAAATTAAAAATATTGAAGAGTTCAAAGCGAATGTTGAAAGAGGGATTAAAACAGGAAATTCGAAAGCGGAAGGAATAACACACCTCTATGTACAAAGACAAAGCAAGCAAACTCTTGAATGTTACTTCGAGAAAAAACAAATAATTATTGGAATGCCGCGATGTAAACTTAAAGGACATCCATATGATATGTTTTGAAGACTAAAAATGAGAGTTTATATAATAAATATCGCTTCTATTCGATATTCGTATTTGCGAATATAAAAATATTTCAGTTTTGTAATTCGTCTTGAAGAAATTATAAAAAATTACATATTCAGCTCCATCTCTAAAATATATATATATATTATATATATTATATATATAATATAAATATATATAGATAATATTATATAATATAATATAAATATAATATATATATATATATATATATATATATATATATATATATATAGTATATATATATTATATATTATATATATATGATATAATATATATATATATATATATATACGTTATCATTTTTTGAAAAAAATACTTTTTATTTAAGAGTGAAAATTTTGAGAGCGTTTTAACCAATTTCCTTATCCTAATATTAATTATGGACTTTATAAACAAGAATTGTTTTTAAAACAAGATGTTCCGAAGCCGCTCCCGAAATCATGAAGCAAGTTCACGGAGCACTCCAGAAGCCGGAGGTTCGGCATTTAAAGTAGCTACGGAGCTGGCATGGAAGCGGAGCTGGGACATCGGAGCCGGAAGACCGGGCGGAGCCGGAGCCGGAGCCGTGGAGCCGGAGCCCAGACCCATTCCTAATTAATATATATATATTATATAATATATATAATATATAATTTATATATATATATATAATATATATATATATAATATATATATTATATATATATATAATATAATAGTATGAGATCTACTCACTATATCTCACTATACTCACATATACCAGTAGGTTATTATATATATATATATATAAATATATATAGTATATATATATATATAGTATATATATATATATATATAGATATATATTATATATATATATAACTAATAATATATATATATATATATATATATAAATCTACTGATATATATATATATACCTATACCTATATATATATAACCTATATATATAATATATATATATATATCATATATATATTACTTATATGATTTCTAGCTGCCACTAGCTCTCATTACTAACAGTAACTAAGGTACTATATATATATATATAATTACTTACGTATAAATATATATAATATATATCATATAATAATATATATATATACTATATATCTATATATATATATATTTATATA
>JABUQX010074332.1:0-7500 GCA_015478945.1 Trachelipus rathkii | reverse complement strand
AAGCAGGATTCCAGGCATTACCTTTTTGCTTTTTTACACTCTTTGCAAGACTATTACCTCAATAGATGACATATACTAAGATAGTATCTAATAGATAATATCATTATATATATATATATATATATATAAGTAGTATTATAATATTATATCGTATATAATAGATATATATTCTTATATATATATATATTAAATATACTATAGTATATATATTATAATAATCATATTTTAATTATTATATATAATATATATATATATATATATATATATATATATATATATATATATATTATGATATATTATATATATAATATATATATATTATATATTATAATATAATATATATTACATCACATGACCTTAAGTGGGGATTGAACCCTTTACCCTTAAGATGGTGATTTATACAAATAGATTGTGCGGTTTATGCACGAAAATTATGCTATAGTATATATATATAAGTAACTATATATCAGCCATCATATATTTTTTTGTGGATGGACTTGTCATATATAATTATATTATATGATATTATATTAACTTATAGAAACTATATATATATTTAATTGGGAATCGGATCGGAATCGGGATCGGAATCGGAATCGACACTTTGAGCTCGGTATCGTAATCGGCCGCCCAATACGTGGGCATCGGCAAAATAGGAAATAAATAAAGATATCCGTATCGCTCCGCCCATCACTAATATATATCGACCAGAGTATTATAAGTATTCACCTATATATGCCAACGCACTATATGAATATACTGATAATGTAACGAATATATATAATATACTATATATATATATATTTATATATATATATACTATATTTATATATATATCAATTATCATATATATATATATATAAATGAGAGTATGTATCATAATGATTACTATATATAATATTTAGACGAACGTAAGTATATAGAATATTATACGTATATCCAGCTCACCGAACAAGCCTACGCGTGTCTCTAGCTATATACTGCTATTATTATGGCCCATACTATATATATATATACTTATAATTAATATATAGTACTATATATTCTCGTCAAGTATAACAGGCCTATAACACAATAATATATATCTATCAAACCTATGTGATTATATTTTATATAATTGAGTATAGATAGAGTATTAATACAGATATATTTAAGTTCTATGGTATATATAAAGACAAGTACAGCGATACGTGAACATAATTTGAATTCACTGAGGCTGGTTCCTCATACTATAGTATAATATATATATAAGTTAATAATATATCGTAAATGGAAATTTCTCTCATAGAAATTAACACCCTGGCAGAATCCGTAAAGCGTATACTCTACCAATAGTCAAATGACTATATATATGATTACATTTATATAATATATCCAAATTATATATAGTATATATGATACACTTAGTAAGACGCACGCTAACTCGTGATTTGTTTTGTAGTGTATATATGTTTGAATTGCCTATAATATATTATATGCCCATATTATACTATTTATAATGGTATATTCAGACTTTTATAGCATTGATTTCATACACACATTACTTTATCTCATTTGTTAACTATATATATATAAATATATATATATATATATATATATATATATTACCTATATATATACCTAATCACCTACCCGATATCTAATAGAGCCAGTAAATATACATAACTTATCGTCTGAAACTTATTATATACTTCAAATTATTGTATTAATGTTTGATCATATCATATCTTATACTTTGATTACAAGCTACTTAAAAATATTTTCTATATTTTAAATTAAGTATTCTATCTTTGAAAACTCACAAAATATGAACTTATATTATATATTATACTGTTTATATCATAATATTTATATCACCTATATATATATATATTCAAATAACTATTGAGTTAATTGCCTGAAGACGGTTATGTTTTTCATTATCTAGGATTATACTCCTTATATTTATATTGGTATATTCAGCAACATTGTAATCGATTCTGTACAATTTTTAAGTCAAATTATCTTAGATTATGTAATTCAATTGTAAACTTACCATATATATATATCATTTCATAGTTTTTAATAATACATTATACACTCCATGTGATTATATAGTTATTATATTATTATCATATATATATATTTTTGATATACTTATATATTGTACTATAATTAAAATAATAACATTATTATATTACTATCTTATATGAACGATATATATATAAATATTAGATAAATATTAGGTAAAAGAGATATATTAGTTAATGCTTTATAAAATTTAGGTATCAACATTAGATAAGTATTAGGTAAAATATAGCATACTATCTTAATATATAGTATTACCTCATATAAATACGATTATGCAGCATATAAGCAGCAGCCCCACACTATCGTAATATATATATATATATATATATTATACTTATAGTATATATATATATATATATATATCTATATATATAATTTATATATATCAATATATTACTTCTATATAATATTATATAATTATATATATATAAATTATATATATAATATATATTAAGTATATAAATAGAAAATTATATAATTATATTTACTTTTCTATAATAGTATATAATTAACTATGAAATACATCAATGATTTAAGTCGCAGACTCACCATAGAAGCATTGAGAATGTAAGGACAATTCTAGTATCGCTAGTACAGAGGGACACATGAAAATAATGATTTATTTCGCTAATTGGTTATATATCAATTAAAAAACATTAGGGCGGACAGGATAGTAGCAACCCTATGGCAGGTCTTCCTATCATTTGCTTGTATTACTCTTGGAATTCCAGCGTATTATAGTATCGCTTATGCTCCCTAGCAGAGCAAGAATCCTGCCATGAATTTGCAGAGCCGAGTAAACGAGTTTGATGGATACTTTTGCCCCACATAATGAGTAAAAGAAAAAAATGAATGGCTAGTTTTCTCGCTGACAGCACGGATAATTTCGCGAAAACCTTACCTGAAGAAGGTTTAACCCACTAAATGAAGGACTGGCGTTCGGAAATCATTCAGTAGCTGAAAATACCCAGTAATAAGATTTTCTGGCAGTGCTCTGCTCTAAGGTTACGCGAAGTTTTCGCGGCCATGTTAGCATTAAAAGAAGAAAGATTAGCGCTGGGCCAACCTGACAGGGGCGAAAATAGGCCCTCCTTGGAGTAGTATTTTTTGTGTATAGTTTGATAATTAACTTTTATAAGGTTATAATATAATAGTATATATCTTAGACATAAATTTCCTGTATACTAACGTTACCTCAATTTTATATCTAATATAATATTATATATATATATATATATAATTCATATTATCATATATATATATAATAAGTAACTTACTCTACATATAATTAACAATGACTATATACATACTGGATATAATCTTAAAAATGGGACCTAACGTAATCTAAGAAGTGTTATACTTCTAGTACAAATATATATACTGTATATGTTAAAAGTGACTGGGCCGAATATTTTTCTCGTAATTGATTAAATTCCGTACACAAGGTGTGCGCGAGAGACATAAATCGGCAGTATAGCGTCGTATGTCTAGCACTTTGTTTACCTTGTATCTTTCGATGTCTCTGACTGTGGGTGAAGACTACTTTTTTGTGCTTTCTTTCTGTTTGATTAACCTTTAATATCAAATATTCACTTTTATACATCACTATACCTCGAGGATGCTTTAGATACTAATAACTTAGTCATATCTAAATTGGTGTATCTCAACTTACAAAGAAGTTAGCTAGTCCAATTTACAAAAACTGCATACATTTCAAATCCAATTACAAGTCTTTTAATATCGTGTTAATCTAGACTCCTACACATTATAAACTATTTGTGAGGTAAATTGGAGTCATATGCCAAATCTTAGAATTCACAAACCAAATTATTCAGATACAGTATGTTTTTAAATAAATTTAACATGACTTACCATCCACCGGTCAGTGTTTATACTTTCTTGTGCCGCATTTTAGTAGTGTCAATCATAAGTCTTACTCCAGAATGTGCAATACAATTTATAAACATCGTTAGTCTTATATTATCGTTACGTTAAAAGAGATAATTCCGTTCGCGAGTACTAAAACCAATATAAAGAACATTATTTTTTACTAAGAACCATCGTCTCCTACTTAACCATATCTTCCGAATTGTTCATATAAAAATTGAAACATAATTCAATAAAATCAAATATGAAGCAACCAACAGTCGTATATCACTTTACAAGATCATTAAAAATCCTTACTACTAATATTTACTACTACCTACTATCTACTCACTGCTAATACTTACTACTATTTAATTGCTACCTACTACTAATTGTCATACTTCTTTAATTTTCCTTGAAATAATAAAGCCAATGTTAAAACTTTCCCTCCACTTCTATCCACCAAATTCAAAGTTTACGCTGACGAATCCCTCTAGATTCTTTAACCAATGCGAATACCTTTTTGAGCAATACAAACAATTACTTGACAAACCAGGTATGAGATTACGCAGAAATTAAGTCGGCATTGTTCCTGGACGACATCCTTATAAATTCCACCTGGTTTTGCTAAGCACAACCACGACAAGTCCATACATTGTGTAACAGAGATTTCGGAAAACATGCCCAATTATACTACTTAGCAAGTTGCACATTATATAAGCATAATGACAAGACTCAAGAATGAAAAGTATTTATTCTAAACCTCAAGGATCTTCACTATTCGTCCCCGTATTGTATAGTTTTTTCAGAGACTATCAAAAGTAGTCAAGTACAATCAGATATCAGCCAATTTCTAATAGACAATTCAAAAAAGCTCATCACTATATACGAAGCTGTCGCGAAGACCTCGCAATTAGCACCCACAAGAGCTCACGATAGAGCATTGATGATGTGTGCAGAAGTAACGTGCATAGACGGAGTCACATCCGGAGGCGTCGAACAAGAATCTCAATGCGTCGCCCAGGCACGATGGATTCTTATGCTGCGCCCAAGATTCGAGAAACTGCCACTACGCACACTTCAATCGTTACACAACACTCAATTTATAACATCTTGGATAATCACAAACCCTCAAGTCTACCCCAAACATTCAAATGAGTGATATCATCCAGACTACCTCCGCGCAAGTTATCGAATTTAATTCATCCAAGCCAATATCTCCAGACATACACCAACCAGCTATGTTACTATCACCAGAAGTACTCACATCAAGCCAGGCATTGCAATCGTGGAAACTGTCCACTTAAGAATCACATACCCAAAATAGAAAAAAACAATAAGCCCAAACTCTTATTCCCCAAAACCATCATTTACAACACACTATAGACAACTATTTATTGCTTCAGTCTACCGTGGGAATCTAACCATTAATGACTTTTTTTCTTTTTTCTGTCATTAATTAAGACTTCTAACGTCTCTTCTATTTCAAATAACGATTCTCTACGGATCACTTATAAGATCGGAGACCGACACTATCGGATCCTTCCAATCTAGGCACACCTATCATGAACTAACACATTAATACCAGTACAATTATTGCATCATCACCAGGGCACAACCTACCACTACTCTCGCCTCGCATTACATCGCTTTTCGCACGTCACCTCATCTATAAGCTATCAAATCCCATCCAAAACAATGACGGCGAAACCTAAGCCAAGATTCCCTCTCAAGGTGTGTGGAGAACTTCTTCACACTCAATCAAATATGCAGAGTAGTTTTATCTTCGCCTCACACAGCATAGAGTACTTCTTACTAATTCCACATAAGTAGCCACAAACCACCCTGTATGCGGCAGTTAAGGAAAGAAATCCTGCATTATTACAACATACATAGCATAACATTATTCAATTCCATTACTCTAAAATGTTCGAGAGCAGTTTGTAAGTTTGATTTACATTAATAAAATAAGTAACATAAATAGAACCTCACATAATTAATACTAATAATTATGAGGACTAATACATAACAATAATGTGTACATAAATAAAAATAATAAATCAATGAATAATATAATAATAATAATAGATAACTAATAATAATAATTCATGAGATCGGGTGCATTACTAAACAAACCCCTTCTTAAGAATACTGTCATTACTTATAGTGATGGAACACTGACATATCCGCATCCGCATCCCGCCACTTCGAACATTCGCACTAAACTGACATCCGCCATCCTCAACCTTACACGGCACATCCGCCATCCGATCCTCTTTCGAAAATTGGAGGATGTGAGGGTTATATTTTCTACCCATTTTTAGCAAGATTTTTAAAAATGCCATATAACTAGATAAATATTATTTGCATCTTTTATCAATAGCGCAGTTTTATGGGAATAATTGTAAATTTGAATTTCGATTTCTGTATATTTATTTATTTACATATATATATATATTATTAATATATATATATATATATTATTATATATATATATATATATATATATTATATAATATATATATATATATATATATATATATATATATAATATTATATATATATATATATAATAATATTATATGTAAATGCTTGTGTATCTATGTATAGTGGGAAGGTAGAGAATTACTGCCTTCTCCGTAATTAAACCACCACATGTTGCGAATAAGGAAATTATGCTCGACTGCTTTACATTTAAAAACCACAAACCACTCAAAAAATGAGTTCAAGAACAGTTTTTTAAGCAATCGACGTTCCTTCAAGGGCTGACCATTACCAGGTTCCAGCCCTGTCCTATCCTCCTCGTTCTTCAATAATATGTAGTTCTAGATGTTAAATATTGCCCATAATCGCCATATTTATTATTATAGAATGTTAAATAAAGAACATAAGTGGGAAGTAAAGAATTATTAGCCTTTCTCGGGATTGATGTTTACGCCTTGAAAGGAACTTCGATGCTTTAAAACTGTTCTTAACTCAACTTTTTGGCTAGGTTGAGGATAGCTCCAGTCGTAAAGCATTCAGCATATTGTCCTAATTTTCGCAACATAGCGGTGGTTCAATCCCGGAGAAGCCAGTAATTCTTTACCTTCCCACTTATGTTCTTTGTTTAACATCTAAATAATAAATTGCGATTCATGCCAATATTTCACACCTACAATTATTAAGAAACGAGAAAGGGACAGGCTGGACCACCCTTGAGCTGATGTCGCTTGAAGGAAACTCGATTGCTTTTAAAACTGCTTCTTGAATCTCAAACTTTTTGTGGTTGATTAAGGAATAGCTCACAGTCGTAAGCGATCCATCAATATATATTGTCGTACTATTACGAACAACATGCGAAGATGTTCATCCGAAGTAGGCTTAGAATCTTCTATTACCTTCCCATTATGCATCTTCATTTTAAACATCTATAATAATATTAATAAAATTGCCGTCTACAGCAGATATTATAACACCTTATATATATAATATATATATATATATATATATTATATGTATAATTAATTATATAGCTATATAATATATACTATATATATCTATATATCTATCTTTCTCTCTCTG
>JABUQX010074331.1:0-19615 GCA_015478945.1 Trachelipus rathkii | reverse complement strand
GGCGAGGCGTGGCATTTTCCAGCAGTCATCGCTACAGTTCCCGGTTCCCCATTTATTCCGACATGTATATAATATTATATAATTATATATATAATAATATATATTATATATATATATATATATATATATATAATATATATATATAATATATATATATAATATAATATATATAATATATATATAACAACCTTCCTGTGGCAAACCAGTTCCAAAATTTAACCAAGCGCTCTTTTTGGCTGAAAGGAATGCTTTCTAATATCAAGATGGCATGCTTCTTCTTAATTTTCTTTGTTATTATGCACCCTGCGGTCCCCGTCCGTGCCTCTACTATTGAAGAATTTATGGTCTCGCGTATATCAGATTAGGAATTAAAAAATTTTGTTTTAGAATTAATATTCATGTCCCCAGTACTTGGAGAAATCGCCTTTTCTACTGAAAAACATTCCTAAACGCTTCAGCTCTTCCTCATAGCTGCTTACCATCAAATCCGAGAAATCATCCTTGTTCTCACTTTGCCACTCTCTCTAGCATATCTAAGTCTTTTTTCTTTAAATAAGGGGCCCAACTTGTGGCAAAATACTCTATTATTGGCCTAACATAAGCTATATACAGTACCTTGATACTTCTTGCTCCTTTGTAAAACAACAGTTGCGATATTTATTAGGCCCAGTCATCTTATTAGCTTTATATTTGCTTCCAAACACTGATTAGCTTACTTTCAAATTACTGCCTTATATATAATTACACCTTATATCTGTTTCTGTGTCCCACAGTTTCAACTAATCCCCATTCAATATCGCATTGTTAAAACTTTTTATTTGAGAAACCAGGTGTGAAGAGACTGTACTTGTTACAATTGTTACTATAAAAAAATCATTTGCCACTTATCTGTCCACCCAAAAAGTTTATCAAGATATCATTTTGAATCTTTATACATCCTTCACTTTCCTAACTGAGGTGCCACCTTTGTTCATCTGCAAAACTTAGAAACCTTGCTTTTAAGTCCATGGTCTAAATCCACTTATATAGTATGTAGAACAATTAAGTAACCCCCCAGCCTCATGAACCCTTGGTGACACCATCCTTCACTATGTTCCCATCATGGATTTGTTTATTGCCATTTAAGTTTTGTACACACTGTTTTCTATTCCAACAACTACTCTTTTAATCCAACCAATGCTTGAACCCACATTACCTAAGTTTCACCCACTAGGTCCTTCTCTCAATATAAATACTAACCATTTCGTTCCTATTGGTAAATCTGACCACAAATCTTATATCTTCTTAATTTTCAATAGCTTTCTCTTCCAACAAGCTTCATCCCCTGTCCTACATGCGTTTTTTTCTGGCACTTTGATCGCTTCTACGCTTGCTCATTCACGGCTAACTATAATTGAAATGACTGCTTTGACTCTGGATGACGCTTTGGCTTCTGCCGACAAGGTGGGTACTGTTAATCGTTGACGGATGAGCATTTCATTCTTCCTTCTGGTCGACCTAAATGCTTCTCTCCTCATAATCCATGGTCGATCGTGCTTGTTCTCTGGACATTCAGCTAGAACAGCGCGTAATCTCGGGGAGTGGAAAAATTCTCGTTCTTCTTCTATCACTCTCGCTAAATTTTCACTCAGCTGAAATCGTTGCAGGAATTACTCTTTCGACGAGCAAAAGCGGCTTTCATCAAACGAAAGTGCGCTAACCTCCTTGAATCTCCTACTAACAAATCTTTCTGCCTCTCCAAAAACATCTCCAACAATTTCTGTAAATCATCTTTTGCCCTCTTATCGATCTGATGCTCATTTGGCTAACTCTCCAACTTGATAAAAGGTCAAATCTCTTCGGGCTCCCTATTTTCCCCACTCCACTGGACGATTCTGCATTCCTCTCCTTCTCCTTTCTCCTCCCTCATGGGTCACGTATGTCTCTTACCTGTATTACATTTGAATCGGGTACACGGGCTCTGAGAAATCTATTAACGTTAGGAAGGCGCGTGGCCCGGGGATGGCATTCCTCCCCGATTTTTGAGGGAATGTGCTTACGTGCTGACCCCGCCCCCGTTCAACTATATCGTCTATGTTCTTCAATATGTAAGCTCTAATCTTAATACTAACTACCCCCCCCCGTTCAACATATATTCTCTATGTGTCTCAATAACTAGCCTCAATACTAATACTATACTACAGCTCAATACTTAAGTTCTCTTCCATCTTCTTGTGATTCCCTGCTGAATTTATTTTAATCTCACTCAACTTAAAGCCTCGCGTCTTTGTCTCATCTTGCGTAATTTGCGCTAGCGGAAGAAATTTTGGCGTGCAACACCCCCCCCTGTAAAAATAGAGCTCTGCCCAATGTGTCGGATTGGTGGTGACAACTAAAAAAAAAATAAAATATTTGTAATCAAATGTTACACAGTTGTTAATCTTCTTCATCAAGCCTTTAGGTTGGGAACCTTATCAAAAATTTATATATATATATATATAATATATATATATATATTATATATATATAATATATATATAATTATAATATATATATAATATATATATATATAGTATATATATAGAGAGTTAGAGAGAGAGAGAGAGAGAGGAGAGCGGCCGAAATAGTTTTTTTTTTAATTATCCTTTGAGAGGAATAAAACCTAAAAAAAAAAAAAATCAAAAAAATCAAATTTCATATTTTAAATTTCGAATAATAATAATAAGAATAAAATAATAATAAGAATAATAATAATAATAATAAAATTAAGTAATAACATAATAATAATAAGTAATAATAATATAATAATAATAATCAATAATAATAATAGCAATAATATAATATAATTTAGGTTATTTTTTCAAAGTAGTTTCCCATTAAAATACATTTTCTTTCAAGGAAAACGAATTTTTGCCCCAATATTTTAAGCTTGTTTCATCATATTTCGTACTTTATAAAATACATATTATTTCTAAAGTAAGAAACTTTAATTGACTTATTTTTGTAAAAAGAGTGAAATTCATTATTATATCTCACAATTTCAAAGAGTAATTTTTCAATGGATACTTTCTTTAATAAAATACTTTATTTCAGAAGTCCGAAGTTTGAACGAAATTTTAAAATACTTATGCTTTAATATGAGAAAAAAATTCGCTCAAAATAGTTCTTCAGCGACAAATCTAAAGATGAGCTAACCATGTTATATCACTATACATTTGGCGCAATTTGATTGGTGAACATTAATAAAATACTGATTAATGGCTCGCAATTATCCTACAAATTTACATACCTGGCAGTATATAATATAATCATTGTAATTGATCCGCTTTTCAAGCGCAATATATATATAATATATATATATATATATATATTATATAGTAGGAATTTTTTATATAATATATATAATATATATATATATAATATATATAATATATATATATATATATATATAATATATATAATGAAAATGAAAAATAATAATGAAAATTGAAAAAAGAATCGCTATTTTTATCGGCAATTACAGTCATCGCCGCATCAATAGATGACTGGACGCTTCGCCACTGCAATATAATATATATATATATATATATAATAATATATTATATTAATATATTATAATAAATATAATAATATATATATATATATATATATATTAAGGTGTAGTTATAGGATTTTTCACTATCGCGGGATGCGGATCGATGCGGATAGTAAAAAGCCACTATTCCGCGGATTGCGATGCGAGATTACGGATAGGTTAAGTTTTTGAGTTTTAGCCACAGGTACTTCACACACACACACAGCACACAATATATATATATATATATATATATATATAATATAAATATATAAATATATATATTTATATATATAATATATATATATATATATATATATAATATATATTATATATAGTAGATAATATCTGTTGCTAATTAATTCTCCAACTTGAAAAGCCAACTCTTCGGCCTCCTATTTTCCTCTAACTCAACCCTGGACGATTCTGGCATTCCTCTTCTCCTCCTTCTCCTCTCAGTGTCCTATGCCTTTGCCAGTGATTACATTCGATCGGTGCATGGTCCTGAAATCTATGAACTTAGGAAGGCGGGTGGCCCGGGATGGCATCCTCCCCGAGTTTTTGAGGGAGTGTGCTTCCGTCCTTATCC
Source organism: Trachelipus rathkii (assembly GCA_015478945.1). NCBI lineage: Eukaryota > Metazoa > Arthropoda > Malacostraca > Isopoda > Trachelipodidae > Trachelipus > Trachelipus rathkii. Next base: position 15,473 of record JABUQX010074331.1, on the reverse strand, counting down.
CCCGCCCCTCGTTCAACTATATTCTCCTATGTCTCAATACTAGCACTTTCCTCAGTGTTGAAGCACGCACATGGTCCAACCTATTCCGAAAAAGAACCGCTCTGATCCTTCTTAACTATCGCCCTATAGCTCTACTTGTATTCTATCTAAGATCTTTAAACTCTTCTCAACTCCATTCTTAGATCATCTGGAATCCATTTCACTTCTTTCCGATCGCCGGTACGGCTTTCGGCGCGTCTACTGGCGATATACTTTTCCATCTTACTGATTTATGGTTTCCGCCCTTAGAAACTACGGGAGACTTGCGTGGTGCGCTTGACATATCCAAAGCCATTTGACCGGGTATGGCACGCGTCACTCTCTCCAAGCTCCCCTCCTTTGTTTCTCCTTCTCTTTGCTTAACCTTATGTCAGTTCTTCAAAATCGCTCAATATCGGATGTTGTTGATGGGCGACTTCTTCTTCCTTTTCTGTCATAATAGTGGTGTTCCTCAGGTTTCTCGTCTTATCTCCTACTTTCATTCCTACTTTTCATTAATGATCTTCTCACCTGCACTTCTAACTCTATTCCCTCATATGCCGATGACCGACCCTTCATTCTTCAACCATTTCAATTCTGCTCCCTCTTTTCCTTCTAGAATTGCCTCTCGTCTTAATATTTCCGATTTCATTCTCGCTTGATCTATAGAATTTCGGGATGGGTCGTCTGAAAACCTTGTGAAAATCAATCTTTAAAAACTCAACTTCTACAAATCCCTCTCTAAGACACCTTCTAAATTTCCTATCTCTTTCGACGGTTCTCTCGTCTCTCCTGTCGACAATAAAAACATCCTTGCCTTAACAAAAACCAAAAAAAAATGTCTGGAAACCTCACATCACAACGTGCTTAAGGCGCCTCAAGGAAAGCTGGGAGTTCTGTTGTAGACTGCGAACTTTTTTCCTCTTCACATTTACTCCAGTTATACAAGGCCTCATCCGCCCTTGCTATGGAGTACTCTCTCATATCTGGGGGGGCTCAGTTTTCACCCGGCTTTTGGATAGGGTCGAGTCAAAGGCAAAAAAACTTATCAACTGTCCTGTTCTTTCTAGTTCACTTGACCCTCTATCTGTGCGGCGCCGATGTTGGTGCTTTATCTTTTTCTATAGGTACTCGTAGCGGCAAGTGCTCGAGGGAACTTTCCTCTCGCGTGCCACCACCTTTAGACGCCCCTCGTTAGCACAAGGGGTTCTGTGTCGGCACATGAGTTTGTGTTGAAATCAGCAACTCCAGACTAGTTCGCTGGGGTGCTTCCTCTTTTCCCTGCCACCTCTGTCTGTGGAATTCTCTTCCACTTTCGTGTTTTCCTACTCAATTTAATTCTCCCTCACTTTAAAGTCCGCGTCTTGCTCATCTGCGTAGTTTGTGTTAGTTGAATTTTTGTTTGTTTTTTAACACCCGCCTCAGTTGAATAGGGCATTCCCGTTGAGCGGGTGGTGATAGACCGTAAAAAAAAAGAAAAAAAAAAAAAAAATAAAAAAAAAAAAAAAAAAAAAATTATACTTATATATATATATATATATATATATATATATATATAAAAATATATAGTAATATAATATATAATATATATATATATATATATATAATATATATATATATATATATATATATATATATAAAGACCGTGATTACCAGAGGCAGGACGCTTGGCCAACTCTTTTTCACATCACAAACATCTTCCCAACATGCACCAATTTAGAAAATGGTATATATTAATGCTTTAATAATTAATTCCAAATTATGTTTCCAATAACAGAACGCTTCAGAGCCTTTCAGAGGAGAGTTTGCTTCTCTTTTCGTCGTAAATTGAGATCTGCACCACTGAAAGACGCTCTAGCCACACTTGTTAAAGGGCTTGCTAAGATTTTTTTCCTGGCGACTTCTGAAAGATGTTGAAAACTTTTACAATTTCACGCCACAAAACCAGTTGATCTTTATCTGATTTCAAGGCTTTTCTCTTTTTGATACGTCTTCGCATCAGAGATATGTGCTTTTGACACCTGCCGGAACATCGCTGCTTAAATTGTGCTAGAAGCCAAAAAAACGTTCATGAATTCGGCAATGATATTCGCTAACAGATGGTAAATGCGTGTCTGTTTCTGTGATCTTTGCTTGTTTATTGCTAGTGCATAGTTCCGGCCTTTAGCAGCATTCGATCGCAATGCAATCCCAAATTAATTTTAACAGTCTGTGAAACACTATATTATTTTTTTTGTATCTAAGATTTAGAAAAGTTGCAATTGCACATGCGTCATCGTTTGCAGAGTTTGAAAACTATTATCTATCTCCAGCATGACTGTTTCGTGATCCTTGAAAGCCTTACTTTAATATATATATATACTATATATATATATATATATATATATATATATATATATATATATATATAATAATATATAATACTATATATATATATATAATATATATATATATATCACTATATATATAAGTAGTGCACACACGATACTCATAATAAATTCATTGATGAATATATCCGGCTATCCGCAAAAAATTTATGCGGATGAGTTGCGGATGCGGATAGTGAAAATGCGGATGAGGTTCGCGGATGCGGATAGTGAAAATTGATCGGATATCCGCAAGGCGATATGATGCGATATCGCTACACCCTAATATAATATAATAAATATATAATATATAATATATATATATATATATATATATATAATATATATAAATATATAGATATATATATATATATAATATATAATATATATAGTATAATATAATTATGGACATTGAGTTTTTTAAGTTTTGTTAAAGTTAAAAAAAATTGGGGGGCGTTGAAAAATAATTGATTTTCAAAGTGGGCGGTAGACGAAATAGGTTTGAGAGTCTATGCTTTAAAAGATAATTCACTACATTCCAAAGTATGTGAATCAGTTAGGAAAGGCAGGAAAAAGTTTAAATTGAATTATTAGTGTGGGCTAATTAGTTTTAATTGATGATAAAATTAAATTTTAAACATAAACGTGTAAGAAATAGTATCTTTAGTACTGGTAGTAAAAGGAAGAATAGCTCTATAATAATCTAATGTCAATTGATTGCAAAGGTTTGAGCAAAGAGCTGAGTTTTGGTCAAAGGCAAAGTAGTTGTAGAACCTTTGCAAGATTCAGAAGGATGGAAAGGGAAAGAAGAAAACTAAATTTGATATTCTTAACTAAGTTTGTTAGGAAAAGAAAGAGAGGGAAATTCCATATAGGTGAGGGGAACTTTTGGTGTATCGGAGAGTAGATTTTGGAATATTCCCTGATGATAAAATAAGTGGCATAAAGTTTAGAGTCTGAAGATGACTGTATTTCCTGAAGACGGTGTTCATTCGACCAATAGCACGAGAACAAGGAATTAAGTCAAAGTTTTCGAAATTCTGTAAAATAGAAAGAAAATGGAACGTAAGCTCAATTTTATAGATGATCACATCTATTAAAGTTATATTCACTCCAAGAGACCCCTCCCTCAGTAGCAGCAATTATTCCAAGGAAAGGCAAAGAGAAATGACTATTTACCCTATCAGTTTTATAGCACGAAAATGAAAAAAAAAAAAATTAAATAATATAAAAAAAATAAAAAATAAAAAATTCTCTTCAACGATTGAGATTGTTCCTGTGGAAAAGTTAATGAATAAAACAAAATACAAAGTTATGCAGGCATTAGGAGGACCAGTAGCAGGAATTAGTTTAACAGCAAAGTAAATTTCTGTTCAGTTTGAATTTAATGCAAATACCACATATGATCAAGACGATAATATTACTCATGTGGTCTTTATAACATGATCATTCAACCTGTGCCAAGTTAAGACAATCGTCCAACCCCCGAACTATAGTACATTTGTTTTAATTTTAATCTCTTTTCTAAGATTGACTATCTCTTTTGTTAAAAATGCTTGACTGGTATTCTACTATTTCTTACATCTGACCCACTGACCTATTATGCTTCTCATACCACTGAATAACTTTTGATAGGAGAATGGTCTTGAAGTAACTAATATCTAACACTAGTTTTTTAATTTCTTTCACTAATTATTAACCAGGTATAGAAGTATCGTTGATTTTAGTGTCCCAGTTCCTTCATATATCTACCCAAAGTAATCTACCTCAAAACTACATCTTCCAAAATACGCACCACTTAAAACTTTCTCTGTCCTCTAAATTATCTATATTTCAACTTGTCATGATCTTCCTTAAAACCATAACAGTTTCTCTCCCTGAAGAAGATTGTAAAATAGTAAAAGTTGCATTCAGAACTGTTTCACACCATCTAAGTTGCTTTCTTTGTACTTGAGTTTTTTGTCCTTGAATGTAATATTCATTACTAGAGGTGAACCGGATCTGAATTTTCAATATTCGCGGATGCGGATACAGAAAGCAGATAGTGTTAGATATCAAGAGTTTGGTAACTTGCAATTGATATTTTAAATTACTAAAAACATTAAAGTAAAAATATACATCATTTATAAATTAATCTTATGGTTATTCTGATGATGAGGTACTCTATTTGGGAGATTTCAATGTGCACAACATTGAGAATTGAGGTCCTCTCATGCTGATCCAGGAGGGGAGTAGACTGAATCATTCAGCATTCTCTGATTAGGGGACCTACAAACATTCCTTATTGTCCCAACCAATTATGGAATGGATTTGAAAAGGCTTCACTACTCTTCCTTCTTCCTATCTTCACTTCTATTGGTAATTCTTACCACAGCTTTATTTCTCTTAATTTTAATGTTTAAAGAGTTTATTCCGGCACTTTGATCAGATTGACTGGAGGACTTTACTTCGTTTCTGCACTAACTATTCCTGATGACGTTCGGCTTCTGGCGGTAAGGTGGGGGACTGCAATCACTGATGTACTGATCAGGTTCATATCTTCTTCTTTTTTTTCTTTTTTTTATAGTTGTCACCACCACTCGGCAGAGCCCTATTCAAGGAGGGGTGTTACACGTCTCAGAAGCTCACCAACTAATGCAAATTACACAGATGAGCACAGACGCAAGCTTTGAAGAGAGGGAGATTAAATTCAGCAGGAAACACAGAAGATGGAACGCGGATGGCTTCAGAACAGAGGTGGCCAGGAAAGAAGGAAGCACGACAGCGTAACTAGCCTGGAGTTACCGATATCCACCCAAAACTAATGCGCAGACACAGCACCCATTTGTTGCTACTCGCGGGCGCGTAAAGGTGGAGGTCGCGAGTGATAAGCTCCCTCGTATCTGCCGCTGTAGATCCTATAGAAAAGAGATAAAAGCAACAACATGGCGCCGCAAAGATAGACGGGTCAAGTGAAGTGGAAAAGTACGGAACAGTTTATAGTCTTTTGGCCTTTGACTCGAACCCTATCCAAAAGCCGGGTGAACCAGAGCCCCCCAGATATGAGAGCAGTACTCCATACAAGGGCGGCTGAGGCCTTGTACAGCTTGAGTAACTGAGAAGAAGAAAAAAGTCTGCAGTCTAAACAGAACTCCCCAGTTTCTTTTGAGCCGCCCTAGCAACCGTTGTGATGTGAGGTTCCAAGACATTTTTTGTTAATGTTAAGGGCAAAAGAATGTTTATATTTGTCAACAGGAAGAGACGAGAGAACCGTCGAAAGAGTGAAAGTGGAAGGTGTTTTAGAGAGGGAGAGTTTGGTAGAAGTTGAGTTTTTAAGAATTAATTTACAAGGTTTTTGAGCACGACCCCCGCGGAAATTCCTATCCGATCTGCGAGATAGATCGGAAAGATTAAGACGAGAGGCAATTCTAGAGTAAAAGAGGTAGCAGAATTGAATGAGTTGAAGAATGAAGGGTGAGTCATCGGCAATACGAGTGGATAGGTTAAGATTGTGCAGGTGGAGAAGATCAATTAATGAAATGTAAGAATAAAGTAGGAGATAAGAAGAACCCTGAGGAACACCACAATGACAGAAAAAGAAGAAAAGTCGCCCGTCAACAACAGCCGATATTGAGCGATTTGAGAGAAAACCTAGCATAAGTAAGCAAAGAGAAGGAGGAAACCGAAAAGGAAGGGAGCTTGGAGAGCAGTGACGGTGCCATACCCGGTCAAAATGCTTTGGATATGTAACGCGCCACCACGCAAGTCTCCCCATAGTTTCTAAGGGGAAACCATAAGTCAGTAAGATAGGAAAAAGTATAATCGCCGTACTTGGCGATCGGAAAGAAGTGAACTAGATTCCAGATGGTCAAGAAGCTGAGAGTTGAGAAGGGTTTCCAAATCTTAGATAGAATACAAGTGCAGCGCTATAGGGCGATAGTTAGAAGGATCAAGCGGCTTCCTTTTTTCGGAAATGGTTGGACATGTGCGTGCTTCCAAACACTGAGGGAAAGTGTTAGTATTGAGAGATAGAGAATATATGTTGAACGAGGGATAGGGCCAGCACGGAAGCACACTCCTCAAAACTGGGGAGGAATGCCATCCGGCGCGCACACCCGCTCTCCCTCACGCTTCATAGATTCAGGCCATGCACCCGACTCAAATGGGTAATCAAGGCAAAGCATAGGACACGCTGAGCAGGAGGGAGGAGGAGGAATGTCAGAAATCATCCAGGGTTGAGTTAGAGGAAAATAGGAGCCGAAAGAGATTGTGGCCTTTTCAGTGGAGAATTAGCAACAGAACGATCTATATACGAATAAGAGGAGGAAAGGCAGATTTTACAGAAGTTTTGTTAGAGATGTTTTTGGCAAGAGGCCAGAAAGATTTATCAGTAGGAGAACCAAGGAGGTTAGCGCACTTTCGTTTGATGAAGCCCGCTTTGGCTCGTCGAAGAGTATCGCCTGCAACGATTTTCTAGCTGAATGAAAAATTAGCAAAGAGTGATAGGAGAATGAGAGATTTTTCCACTCCGAATACGCAGTCTCTTGCCTGAATGCCAGAGAACACAGTACGATCGAACCATGGTTATGAGAGAGAAGATTTAGTCGAAGATTGGAATAAAGCCTCCTCATCCTACTTAGTGATTAAGCTCCCTTATCGGCAGAAGCTGAAGCGTCACCAGAGTCAAAGCAGTCATTCAATTATATGATGTTAGCGTAGAAGCAACGCAAGGCCTCCCAATCGGCCCGATAAAGTGCCAGATAAAAAACGCGTAGGGCTGGATGGAGTTGTTTGGAGAGAAAGTATTAAAATTCAAGAGATATAAGGTTGTGGGTCAGATTTACCAATAGGAGCGAAGGTGGTTGTATTTATAAGAGAGAAGGAACTAGTGGTGAAACATAGGTTCAAGTGTGTTCAAGAACTTGGTTAGGACGATCCGGAACGTGTGGGTGTGGGTTCTTTAATTAGTTGTTCCAGATGTTGAGAATACTAAATGATTCTGGCTCCTCCCACCTAAATCAGTATGAGAGGAACCCACCATTCAGTGTTGTGTACATTGAAATCCGCTAAATAGAGGACCTCAGTATTTGATGAGAAATATAATAACAGTCTCGTGAGAAAGTAGAAAATATTCAAAAAAGGCGTGAAAATCCTGTTCTGTTAGGAGAAGTAGCAGAAAGCACAAGATTATTGTAGTAGAAGGAGAAAGATTTAAGCCACAGAATGTCGAAGTTAGGAGATTCGAGATTCTCGAGACGTGTTATAGGAGTGTTTATGTTTTACATAGGCACATACTCCCCTTTAGACGGAAATTATGAAATAAGTTATAGTTGGATACATTAAACGAGTTAGAGGATGAATTCTTAGCCATCTGTGTCTCAGACAAGAGCAAAAGGGTTAGAATGGAAGTTAGAGAGGTGGTATTCCACGGATGCAAAGTTTAGATTTTAAGCCGCGGATGTTAGTAAAGTCTATAGAAAGCCCGCGCCTGCGCAAATCTGCCATCACACATGCACACACAACCACACCAAAACAAAAACCACAAAACTTTTCTTTCCTCAAAAGTCCATGGTTCGTTAGTGCTTGTTCTCGTTTTATTCAGGCTAGAGACAGTAAGTACCAGGAGTGGAAAAATTCTCGTTTTCCTAAAAATCTTGCTAATTTTTATTCAACTCATTGAACGGTATTATTTGATGATTAAAGCATACTTTCACTAAACGAAAGTGCTTGACCTCCTCGTTTCTCCTATTAACAAATCTTTCTGACCTCTTCTCAAAATATTTCTAATAGCTTTTTTAAGTCTAGATGCCTTTCCTTCTCTTGTTCGCTCTGATGGTTTTGTTGATAACTCTTAAATTGAAAAGGATAATCTTTTTAGTCTCTAGCTCAACTCTGGAAGACTCCAGCAATCCTCATCCTACTCCTTCTCCTCTCAGGTGACCTATGCCTTACCTGTGATTACATTTGATCGGGTGTATGGATTCCTGAAATCTATAAACATTAGGCATGAACATTAGGAAAGCAATCGGCCTGTAAAACACTCCTCCCCGAGTTTTTAAGGAATGCGATTTTGAACTGGCGTCATCCATATTTAAAAAAAAACTTTCTGTACCTCAATATTAGCACTTTCCTCAGTGTTCTAAGCGCATATATGACCAACCTATAGCGAAGAGAAGAACCAACCCTGATCCTTCCAACTATCACCCAATAGCTCTCACTTATAATTTATCTAAGGTCTTTGAAGTTATTTAAAGCTCTCATTTCTAGAATCATGTAATCCTATTTTCTTCTTTCCTACCGTCCCTCATCATTATGGCTGTCGGTGCTCAAGGCCTACTGGAAATATATTATACTACCTCAAAAATTTATGATCTTCCGTATTTAAGGACCCTCTTGTGTGGTGGTGGTATGTAACATATGCAAAACATTTTACTAGGGATGGCATGTGTTGCTGTTCTCCAAGCTCTCCTCCTTTTCATTTCCTCTGGTTTCACTCATCATATTGATAGGGTTTATTCAAAGATCAAAATCCTTAGAAAATGTGCTTTTCTTTCCAATACACTTGGACGTTTGATTTCCTTCTTTTCTATAAGCACTATAGGTGCGTGTGTTCAAGGGAACTGTTTATATCCCATTACTTTTACGATTCCTTCCTTACAGAGGAGGTCCATAGTGTCTGCACATGATTTTAGTTTGGACATTGGCGACTCCAGGATCTTATTCTTTGTGGAGTTTTCATCTTTCCAGCCATATTTGTTCTGTGGAATTTTCTTTCATCTTCAGTGTTTCCTGCCCAATTTAATATCTCTTACTTTAAAACTTGCGTCTAAGCTCACCTATGAAATCTGCGTTCGGTGGCGCAGGATGGGTTTTTATCTTTTCCATTTTAAATGTTATATTTTATACCCTCTCCATGTTAGGGCTTTGCCCGTGAGTGGTGGCGATAAATGTAAAAAACAGAAAGCATACTAAGAAGTAGAGAGGAATCAAGAATATGTGAAATAATTACTTTTCAATTTTCAGTATCTGTTGTATCAGGGTGTGGAACATGAACCCCAACTCTCATGCACCCCACCAACTTCTTCCCCAAAGAGATACCAATATGGAGGAGATTATAAATTTATTTTTTCTATTTATATTATTTCATTTTATTTCATTTTTTAGTTTTTTAATTTTATTACTATTATTTCTGTTTACTTTTATTTTAAAGAACTTCCATTTCATTGTTTATTTTTATAAAAAAAAAATTATTTTATATGAGCTACTTTTCAATTCTAGTTTTTTTTCTTACTTTTAGTATTTTATGTAGGCTATTCTATTAATCTGAAATTTTTTTTTTACTTTACTTAATATTTAAACCTAATAACTAATAAGTTTATTATTTGGATTTTGAGATCTCAAAAGTTTCTAAATTGTAGGTGATTCAACGATATTCACTATCTGTATAAAATCAACATCAGAATCCACGAATGAAGATACCAATGTGGATATTAAAAATGACGAGAATATCAGCAGATGCGGACTCGGATATCCAGTCCACCTCCACTCATTACGTATTAGGGATATTCCATTCATACAAATCTTATTAAAAGTATAAAGTTTTTAGTTTTACATCACCAACTTTTCCATTTTTCTCAATTCCCTTCTGATACTATCACTATCACAACTGACACCGTTCTTCCAAATTTTTAGTCCCATGCCTCCTCCTTTGAGTAGAGATTGAGTGACTCGTCTGTCTACACAGTATTATTCTTTTTCTGTACAGCTCTTTCACCCCAGAATAAATTGCTACGCCCATTCATTCAAGTATGGTATTCTACAAATGAAGTCAGAATCAATCTCAATTCTTTTCTGTAATTCCTTGGATTCTGACCTTTAAACGTTGCTTATGAAATACATCAGCCTTTAATTTACTTTAAAATATGTTTTTCTCAAGCTCTGGAGGGTTTTACTAGTCCTGTACCCTTTTTGTAACAAGGGTGACCTTAAAAAATGTATAAGGTTAGGGTAGTTAATAGGATAGCAGTTATCAGCATTGAAGATGAGCAATAAAGGAAGGTAGGTGGAAAAAAACGAAAAGAATGTCATATGCAGAGAAAAAGGTAGCTATCCAATCTTCAGAATGTTTTATTGCTAATTAAAACCACCTCCTCTAGACCACAATTGGGAAAAGGCAAAACGAAGGAAAAGAAATTAAACTCTATACCAAGGCTAAAACAGGGTGACAAGAACGAATAGAAAAGAAAAAGTCAAAAATAGACCGAATATTGAAATAGATGTGGCAAAATAAAAACAAACCAGATTATTGAGAGAAAAAACAAAAAGACAATAAAACAGTATAATGATCAGCTACAAGAAAATCTTTTAGTGCAGGAAAGTCTTCTTAAGAAAATCTTCTATTGCAACATATTCAACACATTAAAAATTATCAAATTAAAAACATTAAATTGAATGTTACAAAGAGATCTATGCAACTAGAACAAGGCAACTTCATTTGCAGTTAAGCAATATACAGGACCTCATTGTGAAATTGTCATGTCTAAGTCCTACATCGTTCCCTGCTTATACTTATATCTGAAGATCATTTAAGACTATCTAAACCCTATCAAGCTCGATATCAAAATTTGTTAATCGTCGGAATCAGTAAAACAGTACTAAAATCAGGGTTCTGTAGACTTTTTACAGTCGAATGTCATGTGTTTAAGGAAACTCAACACAGTAGATCCAGCTTGAAAATAGTTTTATTAATGAGTTTATTAAGCAGTTCATTTAATCAAAATTTGTGTGACATTTTGTCTGGCATAACCACCAGAGAAAGTAAACAAGCATGATGAATATTTAAGGTAGGGAGAAAAGGCTATTTACTGCTTCTGACCAAAGTAAGAAGACCTCAGCAGCCAACATACTATTAAAATCTTCCTCCCTATAGTTTACTAGCAAGTTAAGAGTAGCTTGGATACTCAAATTCAGATAGAAGTTAAGGAAAAACGATTTTGTTACGGAACCATTGCTGGCACAAAGCTACCAATCGCTAAAACCTTCATCTGGTGATATATACAGAAAGACGAAGATGTGTTTAACAGAATTAAGTATAGAGAACCTCTTTCAAAAACTTGTAAAATTAGGAAGCTGCAAACAATTCTGAACAATCACTGTTTTTATTTTCATTACAGAATCTAACACCCAGTAATTTAATCCTAATATTCTCTCACGGTTCAGTCGCAGAAACATACGCGCGGAAAACTAGGATACTTAGTGAGGAATGACATACTTGTCTGCAGAAAGAGTGACAGGAGGAAATCTACCTTCTCTTTTGTAAGGGTAATCTTACGGTATGCGATATAAATTTTGGGTTTTATTTATCACTAGCGGTGGCAACAAAGGAAAATAGTTATTGTTTCATTTTCTCATGTTTTGCAAGCAGAGCTCTAGACATAGAAATATTCTTGTCCCTTGGAATGGATTCCCTTATAACGGCTGAATAAAAGTTTCACTGCCAAAAAGGAACAGTGAGAATCATAATAATCGGGCAATGGAACGAACTTTGCCGGAGGCGATAGAGAGTTTCGGAAGGAAATATCAGAATGAAACATGAGATGGGTTTAACAGAAGGACAGAATGGAAATTCAACCCCCAAACTTTTCATTAGGGAGGAGTATGAGGAAATGAATTATAAAGGTCTCAATCTCGCTTATGATTGAACAGCCGATGAATTTAAGAATGAGATCATAAACAACCACTTCACTTATGTCAGGTTGGGTATATGCGTAATACTTAACCATTTACTGTGGTCTCGGATGATCCAAAATACTTGGAAATAATCCTACTCCATCATCTTCACCTGAAAACAAAGGTGACCTTTTGATGCGTATTCATTTACAAGTAAAAGAGATAAAATGCTTCTTCTGGAAGTGTTAAAGAAAATATTTTTCAGTATATGAGATAGTCATTCAAAAGTTAATCAGGAAAAATTTTCCCTTTTTATCTAGCCGGCGAATGGTAATGAACCAATTTCATCTTCTCCTTTGCAAAGATTAAGGAAGTTTGAAATTGATGAACAGGGAGGAGTGAGGTCTGTGGAAGTGAAAGCAGCAAAGGTAAAAAGTGAGCAAGGGTTCGTTGTAGTCCTAAGACTGGTAACCAACCCAATGCTACTCTGCTCTCTGGCATATTCTGCTATCATGGAAAAAAGCATGTAAATGCAGGTTGAACATTCAAAGAGACGGAGTGTAAATAAATCATAGTATAAATTTTGAAATAAAATATAAAATCGGGAAAAAAATTTTTAACTTCGAATATAATAGTTATCAATATGGATGATTGTCATGTTACCTAAATTAAAAAAAAATCCCAGTTGGATTTTAATGCTCTATAAATTTTAAGGACATAAGAAAAATCCAGAATTTTCTCACATTAATTATGTATATTAATTAAAATTTATTTCTTATGTATACAAATAAACAAATTGTATTTAAAAATTTCATTTTTTGTCGAAACAAAAAAAAAAATCACATAATTTATGTAAATTAATTATAAATATTGATAAAATTGATGATGATGATGATGATGATGATGATGATGATGATGATGATGATGATGATGATATATATATATTAGTATATATATATATAATATATAATATATATATATTATATATATATATAATATATATTATATAGATATATAATAATATTATATATATTTATATATATATATATATATATCGTTTATTAGTATATAATATATATAGTATATTATATATTATATTCAGGGCCCTCTCAATTTGGAGAGGACAAAAAATAAAAATTCGTGTTTTTTGTGAATGAGGGTGTCCAAAAATGTGCCTTTTGAAATGTATAATATCCTAATTTAAAAGAGTTTTTCCTTATTCATAACATTTACCTTGGTAAAATTTGCGCTTGATTGTAATGCATGTTGAAATTTTCGAAAAAAGGGGATAACTTAATTTAAACTTAAGAAAATTTGAACTAAAAAGCAAACTTCATATTCAAATTCAAAACAATTTATTTTATATTCTCTACTCTTTATTTCTATATTGTAAAAACAAGGTGAAAGAGCAAGGATGTAAAAGCTCAACCAATAACATTCATCAAATCTTGCTTCGATTCCTTCTACCTCTTACTCTTCTGCTTGCTTCTGCTCTTGTATCCTTCTCGTTTCTCATGAGTATATCACTTTTGCCAGAATATCCTCTGTACTGGTTTCTATCACACACACCTTCTTCTTTGGACTGTCCATGACATGGCCAATTTGGAACTTGCATTTGGCTCTTCTAAACAACTTTCTTTTTCCTGAATATTTTTGAGTTTTAAGTAGTGAGTTGTTCAATATACTTTCTGACAGCTCCTCTCAGTTCAAAAGGAAGTTGCACTTGGATTTAACTGCAGGTGTTTTTCCTAGGCCGAACAGATAGGGCTCCTGGTGTATCATCTTCTTCATCCTTAATTCAATTATCTTCTGGACCCTGTCCTTTCTTCTTGCGTCTTTTCGAGCATAAAAGTGTCCTGAACGCACCATTTCCTAAATGCGGAACCATATGAAACGTTGGATTGTTTTAGCAAAACAATATCTGCTACTACCTTCTCTGAGATTTTAGGAGCTTCAATTGAAAAGAATGTGGCGAGGTCTTCCACCCAAGAGAATTTCGATTTGATTGTAAACCAGCAAGGATAGTAAACGCCAATATGTATTCCACAAGCAGTTGTAGCGTCTCAGTTGTTGCCTTTAAGGCATGTTTTAAACCCATATGCCACAAATACTATTTGGAGTTGTTAACCACCGAGAGTGGCCTACAGGACCAATTTCCAATAATGCCAGATCAGTTGGAAGTACAACTGTCCTTATGGCCTGAGTTATCTTGTAACCATAAGCCTGATATTTAGAGAGATCTTTGACAACATTGTCACCCCAAACAAAGGCTCTGGAAAGGATATTCTGAAAATGAGGGATTGATTTCTCGTTCTTGTTGCAGTATCAATGCATGTTGCCACATCTTACAACTCCATTGTTGTTAGAAAAAGTTTTTCCATCCACTCTGTGATCAGTGGCAAAAGGTAGTCATTAGTATGAAAGCACAGACCAACAGATGATTTACAATTCAGCTTTGCTCAGTCCTCAACCCAATGCAGGACTTCTCCTTCTCAACCCAGTGTTAACATTCGTTGAGATCACCTTGGATTGGCCAATCTGATTATCAATGTTGTTTTTCTTTCAGAAATCCACAAGATGGTTAGCAATAACTTCAGCAGATTTCCTTTTCGTTAAAGTCTTTCTTTGGAGTAAAATGCAAAGAACTTCCCCTGGCCTACTGAAAACAAGTGTAATGCTTTTTTTTCAAATACTCTGAATGATCTCGTTGCTTACATTTTATTGCGACTATAGTCCATGCAAAAGATAATTCAATAATTGGCTACCCGGCATCGAGCATGAATTCGTCATTCACGACTTTTTCTTGTGCCCTTTTTACTTTATTGGGATCAACCATACTCCTGTCTCCTTCAGTAATTAATCCCGCATCCAAAAATGCAGCTGTTGTAATGGCAGCTGTAGCACGTAGACCGACTCCATACCTAATACTTTGCAATCATACATTGCGCGATTGTAATCGGTATTATACTGCTTGTTACTTGACGTAGAAGGTAATCAAAATCATCATAAGGATTTTCAGATTCTTCATATGAATCTAAGTGAAAGAGATAAAGAACTTCATTGGTTGTAATGTTAATCCTTCTCTTTCTGCTTATATTCAGAAATTTTTCTTTTAATCCATCTTCTTGCCTCTTCTGCTTTTTTAATTTGTCTTCTGTGCTCAGGTAGATCTGGTAACCCAATTTGATGCTGTCCAACAGATACCTTCTCTTTGACTATTAATAAAAACTAGTTCTTTGACAGGGATCTTCATCTTAGATAAAGAGAGAGGATGTGACTTCAGTTTTCAAGTTGCACCACTTGGACATGGACCTCAAATTCTGAACATAGCATAATCTCCACACTAGCAATTGAGGCTGTCAAAGAGCTGTTTGCCTAACGTTGCTATGAAAGCCTCTTCTTTCAGTTTTTCTTTGCCAAGTGATATGTTTTTGGTCTTTT
>JABUQX010074330.1:0-26607 GCA_015478945.1 Trachelipus rathkii | reverse complement strand
ATATATATTATTTTATATATAATATAGTAATATTATTAATATTATAATAATAGATATTATAATATATATAATTATTATATATATGATATATATATATTTAAATATAAAATATTATATATATTTATATATTTATAATATTATATATAGAAGATATACTATTTTGATAATATGAATAGATATTAATGAATATATATTATAATGTTATTATATTTATATATATATAATATAGTATATTATAATAAAATTGTTATTATAAATATGAATTTAGTTATGTTAATTATTATATTATATTATTTAATCAATATAATCTAGAGATGAGTAATAGTACAGAAGAGTATAGGAGAGATAGTAACTATAATAGAGAAATGAGAGAGAGATATTTGTAATGAGAGAGTAATTAAGTTCAAGATAAAGTATGATGAGAGAGAGATATGAGAAGAGAGAAGAGATGAGTATATATGAGAAAGAGAGATAAGATAATGAATATTATTAAGAGTCAAATATATGAAATATATTATGAGATATAGATAGAAGAGAGGATTAAGTATAGAATAATGAGATAAGAGAGAGATAGTGGAAGTATAGATAGTTAATATAGATGATAGAGACGTATATATAATGTAATATATAAGTTGTTTCGTACCTGTTAGGTTAGGTATAAGTTAGGTATAGGTAGTAGGTTAGGTATAAATCAAGGAAAAGATAGTAATTAGTTATGTAAAAATATTTTTTAGATGAAATCTGTATAAATTTTGTTATAAGAAATTTAGTAATTTGTATGAATTACTTAAAAGACTTTGATAAGATTTGTAACATAAAATCTGAAAATAAGTTTTAAGTATTTTAAATTTGACGATGATGACTGACATATCTTCTTTTTGCAGTATGGAACTTAAATAATAATAATAGAAGAATTTGTTGAGATGAATTCTAAACAATTTTTTTCTAGGATTTGTAGAATAGAATTAAAAATGCTCTAAGTTTTGAAGTAGCAATTCCTTTTACTATAAATATCTATGACAGAAAAAATAAATGTAATATTTAATTATAAGTAATTAGTAGTAATATAGTTATAATAATATATATTGATATATTTTTAAATGTAATTATTATTAATGTAAATATAATATGTATAAAATAATAAAGAATATGAGATGTGAAGACGATAAGTAATAGATTAGATTTATAAGAATATGATGAATTGAGAGATGCTATGAGATATATGAGATATATATAAATAGAGATTATGAATAATTAAATATATGATTGAATGACGAGAAAGCTGAGAGAGAGAAGAGAGAGAGAGAAGAGAGAGAGAGAGGTAGATAGAGGTAGATAAGAGAGAGAAGAGAGAGATGAGAGAGAGAGGAGAGAGAGATGGAGGAGAATATGAGAGAATATAGAAGATGAGAGATAATAGAGAGGTTAATTATGATAGATGAGATTGAAGAGAATAGTATATAATTATATTATATAATTGATAAAATAGCCAAGAGGAAGACGAGAGAGAGAGAAGAGAGAGAAGAGAGTGGACAGATAATGTTGATAAGAAAGAGAGATATTAAGTGATGTGGAGTGAGTAGTTGAGAATGGATTTATAGTAGGAGGGGTAGTGAGGGAGGGAAGAGAATGATGATATAAGTAATTGAAGATAATGAAGAGAATAGATTATCATCATTAATTAATGAAGAAAGTACAAGTTTAGACATAGGAGAGAAGAATACGGAGAAAGATTGAAGAGATAAGGAGAGAGATAATTAGGAATATAGTAGTATTAGATGTAAGTATTGTTAATTGATATTGATAGAGAGAGATATTAGATAAGAGAGATATGAGATGCAGTAAGATATGAGAGAGATGATAATTATCTAGAGAGAGAGAGAGTTATAGTAAGAGATATTGATCTTATGAGAGAAGGTCATGAGATTTAGAGAGAGAGATTTCAATAATGGTTTTATTGTATTATAATTTATTTTAATTTATAAGAATAGTTAATTTATTTTAACATAATACAGAATTTTATGGTGATTAAAGGTTATTTATAGTTCCGAGGGATTGTGAAGAGATGAAATATATCAATTATTTTATTATTATAGTTACTTTTTTATAAGTATTATTGGTAAAGGTGTAGTAGAAATAATTATGTAACTGTAATATATGTATATAGTTTATCGGTATTATAAATATTAGTTTATGAGTGTAATTTATGTAGGGATAGATTTATTATTGTTGAATAATTTTTGGTCATAAAGATGGTAGCGTTTTTCGATTATGTTTTAGTGATAGAACTAAATTTTAATGTATATAAGGGTGTAAGATTATAAGGGTGCGTATTAGAAGTAATAGTATTTTTTTATATATGGTAGAGGATGATGTTGGTAATTAATTAATTACTCATAATATCTGTATTCTAATATCAGAAACTTGAAAAGAGTTTTGTGGAATGGATATAAAAATTAGTATAGTAGAGGCAGAAGAGTGAAATAAATTGGTTAATTAGGATTTTTATTGAGATTTGCAACAAGGCGTATATTAAATTAAAGGATTAATTGGAAATCTATGGCAGGGTGTTTAGAATAATGATATGAGTGTTTTGTATAATTCTATTTTACTATTATATTTATATGATAGTATTGGTGGTAGCTTTTATCTGATAATAGAATCAAAGGTATTGAATATCAATTAACGAATTAGTGTAAAATTGTATATTGTTTGCAAATTTAAATATGGTCGAAAGGGATTCTACTATTTTAATATTAATATAATATGCGGTATGATGAGTGAGATTGTGGATGTGGTATGTTCCTTGCCAATTACCTAATCTGTGTATTATTGAATGAGGTTATGAAAAAGGAATTAAAATAGTTAAAGTTAAGGGGTAGACAAGGCGAGATAGAGTCTAGGAATAGATGGTTAAGAATGGATGAGAGTGGAGGATTTCCTACCTATTATGTAGAAGGACTAGTAGAGAGAAATATTTTGATTTAAGGTGCTGTGTAAAGATAAGGTTTTGAAAGTAAATCTATATAAGAATATTTAGAGTAAGGTTATGGTGTGGTGAGGATATTCAGTTGATGAAGTTATTTTAAATACAGACCAGTGGTAAATATAAAATATAATATGTCCCAATTAAAATTATTTAAGGTATAATAATATGTTGAATGATAAAAGTGAGATGAGAGATTTAAATTGCAGAGTAATATGTTAGTTAGGCAAAATTTATATAATTGTGAATGTGCACTTAAGGTGGCTGGTTGCAGTTAAATCTAGTTGCTAGTGGAGTAAATGGACTAAGTGTTGTAGTGCGCTAGGGTCAATTACATGAGGGTTATGTTGTTACCCGTGGTTAATAGTAAGTTATGGAGACTATGGATCTTAGGATATAGAGTGAATTATTTAGATCTAAATTATACCAATAGTGTCCAGTAATGTAATTACCAATTACATTTATTTTTACACGGGGATTGTTAGGTGTGAAAAGAAATGTTATAAAATTAATGTAGAGATAAATAAAGATATTATTTAGCATGATTTAGATAAATATTTTCTTTTATGAAAATGGAATGGTAAATGATAGAGAAATATAATGAAATACGTTTAAATTAGGTTTTATTATGATATATATATTGTATGTAAATGAACGCGTGCGGTGGGTATAAGTGCAAGTACATAAGTTTATATATACGTATATTTTTAGATATTTAGTGGTATTGTGTGGGAGTGTATATTTCGTATTTTGTATTTTGCCGGCTTATTTTTTGTTCATGAGTTGAAAGACAGTGAAAGAAATATTATTTTTATGAGTGGTATTTATTAGGTCAATGAAAAGGAATGACTACTGGAATAAGGAGAGAAATGTGGAGTATGTGGCCAGTAGTGAACGAGATAGATAATAGATGCATTTAACAGGAGTGGCATTATGGTAAGGGTTTATGTTATAAGGTATTAATGATAATATGGGTGTAGCCCTATAACCATTGGGCCCAATGGAAATAGAACTCCCACAATTGAACGAGAGGTCATATGTGAGCTCTAGGTGGTAGATTTTTCTTGTACATGCGGTCTCGTAAGTTTCTCACTAATGCGTATTAATAAGGTAGTTGCTTTCAAATAACGTTGTAAGAACTGAGTCTCTAACTTTTTTCATTTCATTAGTAACTAGAATTTTTGCTAGTACTCTCTATCTTAACAAGAAATGCCACTCTTTAATACTTAAATTAAACCTACTTTAATCATTAATTTTAATACAAATTATATGGCAATTCTTAGTAGTAATTGTAATAATAAATTATGCGCTTCAGAATACTAAAGTACTTTAACTTCGAAATTCAAAAATTTCATTAGCAAAATTTTGTTATAATTAGAAAAGAATTATAAGAAAATAATAATTTTAATTTAATATTTAGCCAATTATAAACCAACAAAGAATTGGCAATAAAAATCATTTTTATATCTTGCAAGCGCTTTGTAACAGGCTGCTTTTCTGTTAGTTATTTACTTTCACTACCACAGTTTTAATTCAAATACAAAAGCTGTAATTCAGAAATTGTAACAATAATTCAATATGAGCTGACTAAACAACTAATCTTTTATAAATTAAGGGCTTGTACTTTAGAAAAAAATGTACTTGAACCCAACTCTGATATATGCCAGAAATAATAATATATTATAAATATATTAATATATTATATATTATATTAAAATTTAGGTAATTTTAAGATTTATTAATATTATATTTATATAGATATTTATTGGATATATATCATAATTATATTATTTTTAAATTTATAATATTTAACATTAATGTATTCGTATAATTAATATATAGATTATCATAAAAATGATTTAACCATGATAACGCCCTCAAACGAAAACAATATGGTTAATGATTTAATAGGTCTTTTCAAGTGCTTCAAATGCTGTTAGGTTAGGTTATGTTAACTTTGTTGTAAAATTATTAACTAAACGCTGTATTATAATATATGTGTTTGTTGAAGCCCAACTACGCCACGATGGACTAAAAGAGAACGCAGAGAATCCTTATCTAATGTTGGTGAATATTAAAAGCATCGAGGCCAAGCAAAGGAATAAGACCTAATAACGAGTATATAATATATATATATTAATTAATTATATATATATATATATACTCATTTATAAATACTTTGGGCGGTACTTTGGCCTATTATGTAAGTATAAACTCATAATGTCATTATTATGGATATATCTGAATATAATACACGAGAGCTCTTTTAAAAATTCAATATATAAGTTTATAAATCTTCTTTATTTTTTGTGGAAATAAGTGGTAATAGCTTAAGTGGATAAAAGCTTACTCGGCTTGCTGTATCTACTCAGGCGACGCGGAGTTCCAGGTTCGTAATTCCTTTCTGTAGGAAGATGTAGTAAAAATTTCTCCTGTGACTCATTTAATACTTTCTATTATATATTATATATTATATATATATTTTTTTATATATTATTATTTATTAATTTAATATATTTATTATATATTATTAATATATATATTTTAGTATATATATATATATATAATAATATAATTAATATTATAATATTAATAATAGAATTAATAATAATTTATATATTATTAATTATTATTAATTTTTTATTATTTATAATATATTCATATATTAATTATAAATCACATATATATATAATATATAAGTATATATATATATATCAGGGTGTCCCAGAGTGAAACGGCGCCACTCATATAATCGGGTGAAATACTATTAATAGTTTTAAAAAATAAAGGATTCCATAATCTCTTTATTAAATTTCATGACTTTGATATAACGCTTTATCGTTATGGGAAGTTATTAGCGATTGTAAACCAACTCTTAGAGGGTTTGAGGAATACGTTTATGCGAACACAGGATTTCCTTTAAAACAAACAACACGATGGTCTATAAATCTTTATTCAGTACAATTTAATATTAATTTAACAACAGATATCAGAGTTTACAATATGAGTAGTTCAATAAGTTCCCCCCCCTACTCCTGATGCTATAATGCCATCTCGGAGCTCCGTTAAAACTGTAGGCATTCATCTGGCTGTAATGATCTCGCACAGAAGATTTTTGCTACTATGGAGAAGCACAAAGATGTATTTTTTGTTATTAGACTTCATAGTGCACAGTCAGCTGTTAGCCTTCCTCCAATACAAGATCCGGATCCATTAATTGTTTGTGACTTAATGGATGGACGCGACGCCTTTTTAACTTTAGCTGGAGAACGTCATTTAGAATTTTCATCCCTTAGAAGAGCAAAGTTTTCTACAATGGCTATGCTATATGAATTACATAATCAAAATCAAGATAGATTTGTTTATACCTGCAATAATTGTAAAACTCAGGTTGAAACAAGATTAAACTTATAAAATAATTTTAATAATTAAGGGAATTACGTGTACACTTACCCTGAAATGGGGATTTCAACCTTTCTAACAGGCCATCACTATGATTAAAATTTCTGGTTATAATAACTGTAGAGAATACTTTTCAATTTATTGTACAAAAAAAAAAAATAATAATAATAATAATCAACATAAATCAGATAACTTTAGATTTAACTGCTAAGTTTCCAGAAAAGGAAAGAGATATATTCATTAATCAAAAGCTCAATTTCTCTGCGATAAATAACTGAAGCAAATGTATGAATAATTAATGAATATATAAGGAATTATACATCCTTACTTGAAAAGTACCTCCAACCTTAGTTATCTTACATAAGATAATGAGAATCAAATCATCTCAATGCCATTCATTAATTGAATAATTTTGTGCCCAGAGCTATAAGTTGTGGTTTTGAAAATAAGTTATGAAGGGATTTCATCTGGATTTGAGAAAGTAGGCTACTACCTCTGTAAAGTCTGGATTTGAGAAAGTAGGCTACTACCTCTGTAAACAATAATTTTTGCAAGTTTGCCTTAGGATTTTACTTAGCTCTAAAATAAACATTCCTACATAGATAGGTTTATCAAATCTTAGTTTTGTCTTTTTCATATGGCATGCTATTTAAATTTTTGAGAATTATTTTAAACGATTCAAAATTTGGTTTATTTTAACTTAATTTTTTGAGCTTTTGCTCTTAATTCTTCGGAATGAATGTCAGAACCCTAAATTACAAAAAAAACCCTTCTATTTTTTTTCTTAATTATTTTTGGTTTTCCATCGTTTTACCAAACACCGATTGTTCATTAATTCGTATAGAAATCTATTTCAAATTCATATCTTCGCTCCTCTTCTTCTCGTGTTAAGCATCATGATTGATTTCATCAAATTTGCATCTCGATCAAAATTCTAATATTCTATGTAATTTTTCGTTAGTTTCAATCCTAAATTCAAACACTGTTTTTAAATTTCTATTAGCTGTATGATATATTTTCTTTATTATTTCAAGTTTGTGAACTTAATTTTGAACTTTTCTAACTTCATATTTCTTGCTGCTTAAGGCGGTAATCAGTTATGATTAAATTTGTGTAAGTTCTTTAGGATATTCAAAATCAACTTCTAAAATATATTCCTTTTTTAGATTCATCACTGATGTCTAAAACATCAAAATCGTTAAATTCAAATTTATCCATTTAAAACATTTCAATTTTTCTAATTACTGAGACATTGCCCAACCATACAAATTATTCGCATCTAAATAAGTGATATAACTATGAGGTTTATTTTTATCATAACTTTCTTGAATATATGGATTATTAGCCTTCGCATATCTATGTGTTTTAAAGTACTGATTCCTCCTCTTATCCCCTTTTCTATCATTAACAACATATCCGGATCTTTTAATAAATCTAATTTTACTTTCGTTTCTTTAATAATGCATCCCAAGATAACCCTGGAGATGTAAAATAACGTCTGGATCTAATTTCATAAGTATCTTAAACAAGTTGTATCTCAAAATTTCAAACACTCCGCTAATTAATAAATTGTATCAGATTCATGTAAGTAATAGCATATGGTAGTCTGGTAAAAGTATTTACACTATAAATTGTCCAGACTACGTCTGTGCATGTTTGTAAGTCCTCGTTTCTGTTATTCTTCATATTTCAAATATATTATAAAATTTCTCTTTTTTTAGGCAATTTTTTCATGATTAAAATTTGCATACAATCCATCCACGTCGCCAATATGGAATAAATTCCAGTTTACGTCATTATTAGGTAGTCTGAATGAAACTGTTCATCTTGATAATATTTGAATTTGTAAGCAATCTCTTAAACAATTTATTCCATTAAAAAAATCTTCGATGCTAACTTTTAGCTCAGAGATGAAGACGATAGAATCCTGAAACTATCGACGCGATCATCAAGCCTCTATGTCATTATTTATTTCACTTCGAAACTTTTATATACTCACTGAAAACTTATATAATGTTTCATTCCGCTTTCATGAGGAATTTGCTTTTAAATTTCCACCTCGGTTTACATGGTCAAAAGTATTCAAAAACGGAATGCTAAAACAGTCATTCGAAAAGACAGAGATTTACAAGTTAATTTTAGGTATTTCTAATTTCTTTAAATTACAACTTCGGTGAGCAGGTCCTCTATTTTCTCCTGTTAAGTGATTATGATCTCTTACTTTGAAGGATCGTTTTCTGATATTATTCTCTCTTTACATTACATAACAACTGGTTTTGCATTTTCGATGAATTTAATTTTTCTTCTGGAGTAAATTCATTGGTTTGGTTTTATTCTCATATTACAATTCATTAAATTCTCTTTTGATTCTGAAAATTAAATATTCTACAAAACGTTTTTAGGCGCTCATTCCTTCATAAACTTTACAGTTTGAAATATTCATCACACATCAAATTCTATAAACAACACCAAACTGTGTTGATTGATGTTTCGTAGGTTATGGTATAGATTCTTAGGATTCGGTTGACTCGATTTGTATCTTTTGGTAAGGTTCTCTCCAAAATCTGCATATATAACAAATGGATGTCTGGTATTCTATCTTTAAATTACATGTTTAAATTTGAACTTTATCAGGGTCAATTGAACAGTTTATCAGTATCCGAAACGCCTAATCTATCTAATAATTCATTTTTTATAAAAAAACTACTGCAAACAGAATCGACAATTTGGAGTCAAGGTTTTCTCTTTAATGCTTTTATTCTATGAATTGGACTCAAAGTTCATCAGTATATATAACTGCGATTTTTATCATTTGATACTAAAAATAAATCAACATGTTGTTTTCTCAAACTTTGATAATTCTTAAAGGATTATATTTTCATTTTATCATCAAAGTCCAAATACCTGTTAATCTGAACACATTCGCTGTTTGGTTTACTCAAATTTACTAATCTGTTTTAATTGAACTGGAAATTCTATTCCTTCCAATTATATTTTTCTGATTCCAGCTTTACTCTATTAGATAATTTCTTGTTATATCTCCCATTTCAAAATAAACATCAGATCTGGCTATACACCATTTAAAACATTCATTGTCCTTTTTATTTTGAATATTTATCAATCCAAATTTTGGGTTCTTTTATATATTTTGATGGGGTTTCAATATACGAAGAAGCTCTTAATGGTATATATATTTTGCTATTTATTTTCAAATTTAAAGTTTATTGAATATCCATCCTGACCTTCTTTTTGTTAAATTTGCATAGTTTTCTTCTAGTTTTATTGATCATTTCACTGCAAGTATCTTTATTTGGAGAATATATTTGTACTAATACTTGATCAAGGACACCACTAATTAAACCCAATTTTGAATTCGTTGTTTTCTTACATCAGGTAAATTTTAATATAGACATTCAATACAATAGAGCAGACATCAGTTTTAAATTTTCACCAATTTTGTGTCCGAATTTTTTTCTGAATTTACTATCACTATTATAAATATACATACTCGGATCAATGATTTTTATACTAGGTTTACCAAACAATATTTGCTTTACAAAATTCTTACTCCTTTGGTGTGTATTCCTCTCGACAATTTTTATACACTCACCATTGCGTTCGATATTCTAATGGCCCAATGGAACAACTCTCATACTTTTTCTCCTATGTATTCATTAAACCGGTTAAGAAAACCTGCAATCTTTAATTACACAATTAAGTCATAATTTCTTTTCTAACTCAATCAACATAGCATTCAACAATTTTAACGCAACAAATGGAACGCCTTGATTAGCATTTTTCACATTGTATTATTACTTCTTAAATGAATTTTAAAATTTTTTAATTTTAGTATTAACAGATCTCACAATAGTCATTTTCATTATAGATTTTTTGATATAGTCATTTTGGATCTTGGCATCATCCCAGATCTTGCCATTTATTAATAGATTTTTTATTATAAGTCAATTTTGGATTTTGCTCATTCTTAGATCTTATTATTATTATTATAGGATTTTTTTTTTATAATTAAATTTTTTAGAAATATAAATTTTTTTCTAACGATATGAGTGCGCCCTGCCTTAAGGGCAGGGCGCGAGTTAAGTACATTCAAAAAAAGTCATTGTTTATTGGAAATAAGTTATAAAATATATTATAAAGTTTTTATCATATGTACTCGTGCCTTTCCTTAAAGACGGGCACGAGTTTATTCAAAAAAAGTATTGTTTTATAAAAATAATTAAAAAATATATAGATTAAGTTTTTTAAACGATATGAGGGTGACCGATGCCTTAAGGATGAGGGCGAGTACATTCAAAAAAAAAATGTAATTGTTATAAAAATAATTTTAAAAATCATATAAAATTTTTTAAACGATATGAGTGTGCGCCCATCCTGCCTTAAGGCAGAGGTCGAGTACATTCAAAAAAATGTTATTGTTTAGGAGCAGAGTTTATAAAAAAACATATCATAAGAGTTTCTGATAAAGCCTTTGATGATTTTGCTGCAATGCCTTAAGGCATGATTCGAGTACATTAAAAAAATGTATTTTTTATTAAAAATAATTTTAAAAAAAATTATATTGTTTTTTTGATTTCTTCTTGAAAAACGCTCTTTATCTAAAATTATAAATAACATTCATTTTTTCTACATAATTATCATAGGTCATAAAATATAATTATTTTGTGAAAAGGTGACTTTCTTTTTATTTTTTTCATATTTATCCTTCATTTATTATAGAAGAATAAAAAAACATATTATTTCCCTAAAACACTCATCGAGTTCTTCAATTCTGCTCTCATTAGCAACTTTCTTTTATCTCTGTATTTTTAAAATTATTTTTATACTTTTTTTTTCTACTAAAATACCTTAAAAATAATAACAGATTCAGATTCCTAAATTCTATAAATTAAATCCATACCTTATTTATCTTTATATTGTTAAAGTAGAACCAGATATTTAACATTTAAACAATTGAAAATGTATTTTTCGAATCCGTAGATTTTTTTTTGGAATTCTGGAAAAATCCTGGAATGAAAAAAAAAGTTTTTTTTTTTAACGAATTTAGAATTTTTTTTCACTTTTCATATGTAGAATATGAAAATTCGAAAAAGTTGGTCAGAGCAGATTTTTAAAACTAACTTATTTTTAAGGTAAAATATTCAATTTTTACAATGTTTATTAAAAATTATTACTTATTATTTAAATATTAATAAGAAAATAAAACAAATGTGCATTTTTCATGAAATATTTATTTATTAAGCAATAGAATTGATACTAGTTATTATTAGCTTCTTTTATTATTTTATGCTCCTTTATTATTATTATTATTAATTATTATTATTATCAACGATCTTATGTTGTTCTTATTCTTTTCTGTTAGGCCAATTTGAGTAGACTGTTTTTCTTCTTCTTGTCATTCGACTGTTTTTCTTCTTGTCATTCTTTGCTGTTTAGTCCACCTTTGAGTGGACTGTTTTTTTCTTGTCATTCTTTGCTGTTTCAGTCCACTGTTTAGTCGACTGATTTATCTTCTTGTCACTGTTTGCTCTTTATTAAATTTCTCATTATTTTAAAAACTCGATCCTGTCTGGGATTGAACTAGAAACTTTATTCTCTAATTCAACGCTCTATCCACTCGGCTATAGAGGCACTAAGAACGAAATGCTTGGAACTTCTACTGTATTTAATTATTCTATTTTTTCAATTTTTTAAAATAGCTCCTTAATATTTTTTTAAGAGTAAATTGTAAAAGGATTCTACTTGATTATACAATGTTTATCATCGACTTGTTTCTATAAAAAATTCTACAGGGTGTGGCTATTTATTAATGTATATCTTATAACTTTTTCAAATATTATTTTTATGAAAAATTTACATTGAGAGTAAAATTAAACGATCCTTTGACTTCTCTATAAAACTTCCTATAAAATTTTACTGTAACATAGTAGGGCAAACCGCTCAGAGACTAAAGCGATAGAGCACCTGGTAACAAAATTAAAAAATATGTATATCACATCTTCACCGACCAAAAACATCTTTCCAACTTCACTCCCGTAAACAAACCTTAACAAGTAGTATGTAAAACGGGAGCGACGCGTCTTCCGACATTCCGATGTGAAATGAGGGGGTGGGCTGGTAGCCCCGAAGGGGCTACCCGGGTCACCTCCTCATTTCACTCGGAGGTGGGCTGGTAGCCCCGTTTTACATACTACTTATTATATAATATATATATATATATATATATATATATATTATATATATATATATATATATATATATATAATATATTATATATATATTATATATATATATATATAATATATATATATAATACATACATACAATACAACTAAATATATCTTCAGTTACGTCAACTGATATATATATATTTATATATATATATTATAATTAATAATATATATATATATATATATATATATATATATATATATATATATATAATATTATATATAATATATATAATATTAGTTATATATATATTATATAAAATATATATATATATATATATATATATATATATATATAATATTATATATATATATATATATATATATATATATAATATTATATATATATATATATATATATATATATAAAATATATATATTATATATATATATATATATATATATATTTACTATTTATATATAAAATTTATATAATTATATTAATTATATATATAAATTATATATATATATATATATATATGTATTACTATATATTATATATATATATAATATATATTATATATATAATTATATATATATATATATTATCACTAATTAATCAATCATTATTTTATTATCACATATACAAACATACTAACCGATAATACTATACAAATAACCCTACTAATCCCCAGTACCTACTAACCCCTTTTTAACCACTTTAAAATTATAACTCCATAAAAATCTATAAACATCTCTAAACAACCACACAGCTATCACCTACATCACATACCACACCCCACATATATACACACACACCATATCAACCCCACCACCATATCCCTTATCATATACTATATAATTTCATATAACAACTTACACTAATTATACATATAAATACTTAGTTATATATATAATATTATACATACTATATATATATTACATATTATATATATATATATATATAAATATACCATAATCAGTATATGTATATGTGTTTGTGTAGATCGTGTGTTACCCGTGAATCGTACCATAGTATTAAAATTTATAAAAGGTATATGTAGTGTACCCAGATTTCTGAGTACACAGACTGTAAGAAAAATCCTTGTTCAAAAAAGTCCTTTTTCCGACATTACTGTTTCTTTCTCTGTGTATATTATCAAGGTCACCGAGGTGACTCTTTTCACCATTGGCATTGCCCAAGAGGGAGATGGTTAGTTAGGAAATAGAGATCGGAGAGCCAACACATTGACACTCTCTCGATCCAAATATTGATACTGTAATTTAGAGTCAGATTTGAAGTATTTATAAAGTAAAACATTTAATTTTGAGATCAATAGTGAAATATCCTATCAATGTGTGTCATGCTAAAATAGTCATTTAAGATAATAAGTAAAGAAATAATTAAGAAGCGTTTCGCTATTCGAAAACTATTCAGTATTATTTGCTGTTTCAAAGTAGTCTCCTTACAATAGGGCCAATTAATCATCTATAGAGATCAAGCTTGTAAATAGGTTTTGGTGGGACTCTCCAGGACAGTGACAAGGAAAACCCCCCTTTCCTATCTAGGCGGGCGACATAACAAGAAAACAAACAGTCCGGTGATATTGAAAGTGAAAGTGCCAAAAAACAATTATAGTGCTAAGTGAGAAGTAACTCATATACTGAAAAAAAAACCCATTAAAGAAACATAGCTCTAGTGCATTTTGAAAACATGCATAGCTCTCATAAACTTTATTACATAACAATTAGCGTGAAGAATCCCGTTATTTTTAAAGTCGCTAGACGTTGGAGAAAGACCATAATATCTACGCTTTGATAACACTGGCAAAAAAAAAAAAAAAAAAAAAAAATAAGTAAGAAACGGGCTGACAGGACTTTAACATGCCCGGCCACAAAAAATAAGATCTCCCGATTTAAGACCGTCAGAGGTAGGGGAAAGTCAAGTACTGCATCAAAAGCTTCGGGGAGGAGGTGTGTTTCCCCCTTCTTCCCCAAATCTTACATATTCGGAGAGAGATATTCGAACTCCGATGGGAAGGAAGTCAGACCGCATTACCCCGATACGAGCAAAGTTCTGGTTAACCCCCACAGTCATCCCAAATCGACTGGTGGGGACTCCAAAAGACCAGCTGCCCTATTGGCCCATTCCAAGTTAGATAGTGCCGCAATATGATGACCTGGTTACACAGTTACAACGTTTACCGTTTTCAAACTTAATGGAGTAGATGATCCAAAAGAAAGCGTGAGAATATTAGCATCCGTCCTTCCCCATGATATCGTAGCGACCATCAAATTTCCATTGGGGGGAGATTGCTTTCAAAAGTTAATTGCCTCGATCGAGGAAGCTTACGCCCAAAATCTGAGGAGTCAAATCAGAGAGATTTTCAAGAAAGGAAGAAAAAAAGAAGAACTGCCTTCAGTTTTTACTTGGCAAGAGTACGTGATGTTATGGGAAGAATAGGATTTTGAGAATAGAGTTAGCTAATTTGAAAAACGCTTTTTGTTCTGAACTGTTTATTAAGGCTTTCCATCTCGCATACAAGAAAGGTTAATGGACTCTGGCTGACGATAACAGTCTTGAAAAAATCACATAAGTAGCAGATAACTTATATAAAAACTTTTAAAGGAATGACTACGAAACCCCCCAGGAAAGAAGAGGGGGAAGGAATATTGGGGGGCCGTGAATCATCTTGGAGAACCGTTCCCAACACACGAGAGAGGATCACATGAGAGAGTCGAAATACAAACAACATCAACAACAATTCCCCGGTTTCAGAGGGAGGCAAGAGTAAATAAAGACTTCTTTTAAATAGGATTGAAGACTTTTCAAGTCTCTCACTGAAGTCGCAGGACAGCTAGTGAGGCTGCTGACCAAACCGGACTCGATCAGAGAAAACCATCATTTTCAAATAAGAGAAATCGCTCCAGAGAACGTAAAAAGGAACACTGTAAATGCGGGAGTTGCTAGCGAAAGGTATGATAAATCACACTCCAGCAATTCCGTTCATCCGGAAGTTTACACCTGCCATACGGAGATATAATGTCCTATGTACTTCATTGGTCTCCCGCCAAAATAGAGACAGTCCGCACGGTACATGAGTCAAACCCCCAAAGGAGGCAGGAAACGCATCAGAACCCCCCTCACAAAGGAGTAGTGGGAGTCTGAAATATACATTAATGACACAACCAACACTCACTATAGTATTTACTCTCAACAAAAATCACCTAATTGGGGATTTTTTTGTAGGACAACTAATTTGAATCTCGCGTCAAACACACGCACGGACTGTCTACATTCAGTATAATACATAAACGTCAGTCTTGCACATATCTAAGAGAGGATACATAATAATAATAATAAGAAATCAATAAATAATAACAATGATAATAATAATAATAATAATAATAATAATAATAATTACCATAATAATTAATAATAATAAATAATACATAATAATAATAATCAATTAAAATAATAATAATAAAATAAAATAATATATAATAAATCTAATAATAATAATAAACATACAATAATAAGTTATAAATAAACATAAATAACATAACGTGCTAGCTCCTTGAGTCCAATCTTTAACGAGCTAAACATAGAAGCGACAATGTCAACTGGACATGCCAATCACCAGAGAACGCGCTCATAACTGCCTTACAAATGAAGCTCCACTGAGCATCATGTCCAACTACATTAGACACAAGAGTAATCGATGTTCGACCCATTACCGAATCACCACCCAAACGCTGGCATATCCCTAGCGCGCTCCACAAACCATACATTTAATTACGGATGATCCGACAGGAGAGAAAGTTCGGTCATAAATAATTTGTCTGTATTAAATAATGTAGACAATTAACTAAAATAGAATGTACTGATAAAATATCAACAAAGAGTCCTTTTCATTTTAAGGATAGTAGTAGTGAGTGCAATTTACTCCCTGTGAGATAGGAGACCGAAATATATCGACTTCTATTGGTCAATAAAGCAGCCAAATGATACCCTAATTGAACATACATACGTCTCGACAGACTAATTGCTCCACCCATAATTGATTCTTTGGTAAGAGGAACTTATGTGATGGATGAATATTTAAAAAGCAAGCATACTATTGAAATTTCCTTGGCAATGCACGCTTTTTGCATAAAAATTTGCTCTTCAGTATTAATTTGCGCAACAGATGGTAGCTTAAAACGGAAATATACTCAGAGCAAAGAAGGATATAAATAATTATCGATAACACGAATTAGCTAGGATAATGCTTTATCACTCTCTCTCTCATTTTCTCCTTCTGTAGTTTCTAGGGAACTTTTTAGCGACACAAAAACAAATTAATACACAGCATAAACAAGCTTTATTGAACAAGTATCTGAATTTTAAATATTTATTTGTAAATTGCTTATTTGCTCTGGGAAAATTTAAGGGTCGGGAAAATGCAGCCTTAAACACTGGGAAGACGCTGTTCAAGAATGTTGGGGGAGGGGAGACGCTGAGTCGAAATTGGGATAGAAATGGGGGGGGATACTTGTGTGTTCTGAGGGGGGGAGAGGAGACTCGAATTCCAACTGCTATCTTGGAAATAGCTTCAATTTTTCCATATAAAACTAATATAAGCGAAGTTTAAAATAAACCTAACAGATTCCTAAGAAGCTTATTCGAAACAAAACAAGGGGGCTCATTAAATTTTAGTAAAAGCAAAATGTTTTTAAAGAGAGCACCTTCTCAATGTAAGTTTTTCCCAACAAGCGTTTTAGAAAATAAAGTGGGGAGAGGGTTACGAATCGTGCTGTGAATTTTAGAAAACCTTAAATTCAGCTGTGGGCGAAAAATTGTACGATACTATATAATGCTACTTGCCGATTAGTAAATGAATATGATTTAGTGGCTTCTTGGAGATCAAGGTTATTAAGTTACAATTGACCGTCTCCACCGAACGCACGTACTATCTCTGCCCTTCTGCGAGAAAGCCGATCAACATTCTATTTTACTATTAGTACACGATCGGCAATTTTTCTTTTAACAATTACCCGATGGGACTTTAAATAAATCGCAGTTCGAGTTTGATGAGATTTTTAACTATAATTACCTTCACAGGTTCCCGGTGCTTACCGCTCTGTATTAATACGGATATTTTGATAGGGACCAAAGATTTATCAAACCACGTGGGTGGTATTTAAACAAGTATTTGAGAGATTAAATTATTTTAAAAAATTTGTTTAAATAAAAAAAATGCGAATTTGTGGTAAAAAAAGCTAGTCTTGGGGTTTGATTTGACAGAAAATGGTATTTCATCATTGTTCGGAAAGGTTAAGGCGATTTCATAATGATTCCTTCCGCGCGCGACCATAAAAGAAGTGCTGTTCCGCTTTGTTATGAGTAGAATGTTCTTACCGCCAAAAACCTATACGTGTTTAATACAATCTTAACAGCCTATATATAGTTATTTTAAGGACAGAATCAGCTCTAATAAAAAATCACGGGGTCTTCCCGAGGCTGAGAAGTCTTAATTTGTAGATCAATTAACGGCAAGCGATTCGTAACGACATCCGCGACTCAGGTTACCCAGCAGTCGATGCCCTCTCAAGTGTACATTATGCAAATAATAAAGCTTTTTATACCCCTCTCGAATGTCCCAGTCAAGAACTTGGCACGCCTCTTTGCTTTATATAGTGGGTCTTTAATACAACAGAAAAACGATAACTTGCCAGAATAAGCTGTTTATTAGGAGTTTAACAAATTATTCAGAATATATTTGGAGCGATTTCTAGCGGGGAAGCCTGTGCGTATTCTGTACGTGCTCTCGTGCGTTCTGTATATAAAATAATACATGCTTAATGATGTTTACAAATTCATAATGCTTAGGGACTGAGGAACTTGCTATTTTTGAAGTACTTTTTTATATCATGATGGAGTTAATTATCGAAAAATCAAAAATGCGTTATTAAAATATTTCTTGCAAATTAATATTGCCAGATGAGCAGAGGGGAGGAGGAAGATGAGGTCCAGCCAACTAGTGTAGTTCTCTGGACACCGCCCACCATTCAACGACGGGCCCAATGAGGCCATCAGGCTGGGGTTACTATAGCAACTGACGTAGCGCTATTAAACTTAGGGTAATGACATGGTACAAGCGCGGCCGATAGATCTGTCTGTTCGAAATTAAAACAGCAGTCAAGTGCGCTGAAGCGGCCATATTGGAAATTGCCAGAATTAAATTTAGTAACACGGTTTTGATAAAAATGCAAAGATATTAGTCTTGCATTTAAAACGAGATTTGGACTTTGAAGAAAAATTAGACAGCACCAACAGTCAGATAAATGCCTTTTAGCGTTGAGTCTGTATGGCAAAAGAGAGAGAAAACACTTGAGTTAAAAAAAGGCAGAAATTCTTTATATTAACAAAAAGGCGCAGATGAATTAGTTGTCGATGTCTCTTAAACTATTTGCGCGTTTTTGTGCCGGAAAAGAGTGTGCAGAAGACGTAATCAGCGCGAAAATCACAAATAAAGGACATTTGGGTGTGAAAAAAACCCTCCTTAGCATTAAAAATGAATTTTGTGTTCCAGCACATGCATAAGAAGATAAAACAGGTGTGTGACGTGCGCATCTCTAGCTATGTCAGAAAATAAACTAGCCACAGCATAAAGTCTGCATACGTAGTTTTTTAAAGAAGTAAACGAAGAAGTTTCAAGCCCGCTTCCCTGTTGCATATCTTCAAAGATTACTAATCGCCGATAGAGCCGAGTCAATTACCTAATTATCAGCTTCCATATGACGCCCTACTACAGTTATAAAGTCATTGTTCGCTGTCCCGTCTTAAAGAAACTAACATTCCGAGCAGGCACTAACCCTACTCTGCCTTGCTCTCTCGCGCTTCCTTCAACAGATTCGTGGCAAGATCCCCTAGGTAATTATTAATCTCGGATTTAGAGAGTGCGACTTCTATCTAGTTGCACTGTTCTGAGCGAAGATCTGCAGGTCCGTACGGGAAACTTGGAACACACGCGACTGACGTGTAAAGCTGTCAAATCGCAGATGTAATTGGCATCCTGGACGGTTAAGTTCATAGAAATAATTGCTTGGCCTTGTGCTGAGCATGTATGACTTGCCTGAACAAATCATCGAATAAAGCCCGCTGAACTGGCGAGCCTGCCCCCTTCACCATATGGTGTTAGATACCCCCCCAACCAGCAACACCACCACATGTTACAGTCTGAGCACTCGCGCCTTGATAACAAAGCACGGTTCTCAGCCCCGACCCAAACTTGCATGTTTGGCCAGAATATAGCCAATTACACTAGTGCGATTAGTGATCCCCTGCTTTACGGAGACGGCTCAATAGAATATCATGCATATGTTAAAAAGCTCAGCCGCTCTTTTAGCGACAAGCCGCAGGCCGCCACACTACCATTATAAAAAATCGACTACGTCTTGTGCCCAAAAGATTGCAATGAGGCAACAATCCCCTCACCAAAA
This sequence comes from Trachelipus rathkii, assembly GCA_015478945.1. NCBI lineage: Eukaryota > Metazoa > Arthropoda > Malacostraca > Isopoda > Trachelipodidae > Trachelipus > Trachelipus rathkii. Next base: position 6,546 of record JABUQX010074330.1, on the reverse strand, counting down.
ATCTGTCCTCGTAGCCTTCGGCTAGTGAGCCCAGATTAATGTCGGCAATTGACATAGATTTTGACGCTAGAAGTATCAAATTAATAAAACAGACCACGCAGAAATCTTCATCAAAAAAATGGGAAAACCTCATTTAGAAAATTTAAGGAACGTTCGTATATATTATAACTTAGTATGATTTAGAAGAGAAACCTAACACTAATAAAAAAAAAATAAAAATAAAACAAATAAACAAATAAATAAATAAATAACTTGAAAATACTTATTATGCGTATGGTCTAAAAGTCTCTTAATCCCAACTTTCATATTATAACTTAAAATGAGATTAAAAGATGTTCGTAGTCCAGTAGGATGTGCCTACCTTTATTTCAGTTAGAACCATTTACTTGTTTTACCTTTAACCTTTAGTAGTATTTGTTTCTCTCTATCTAACTTTTATTAAACAACATTGTCAGATAGGGGGTGCTAACAGAACTTCTCTAATAGTTAACCATTCACGTGTACCGTTCCACGCTTACCATATCACTCCCATATTTATAAGGCATATATGTAACGTAGCTACAAAAATAATCTGGTTCACAGCTGTCCTAGATAAAATCGTGCTTACAAAAAGCACGTCCCGGATTCCGACAATAACTGTCTTCTTATACCTTGTCTGTAAAATTATGCAAACGGTCACAGACTTGGGACTCATGGTCACCATTGGAAGTGCCAATGGGAGTGGCTCAGTTATGAAATAAAAGACTCGAAGAGACGCGAACAACTCTTGAACTCTCCTACGCTATCACAACATATTGAATACTGTTTAAATTAGAGTTCAGATTTGAAGTACCTTTAATAGTAAACACTCTAATTGATCAATAGTGGAACATATCTTAATGTGTTCTCATGTAAATAGTCATTAGAAATATTAATAAAGAATAATATAAATGAAGCGATTTCCGCTCCATTCCGAAAACTTTTTATATTTGATATATCCAAAGTGAATCATCTTAAATAGGCCAATTAATTCACTACTAGACGATTCAAAACTGTCGCATATATATCATAACTATAAGTATTATAATATATTATACTATATCACTATCATATCTATATATATATATATACTATATATATATATATATATAAATATATATATAATATTATATTCTATATATTATATATATATACGTATCACTATATATATATACTAATAAAAATCGTTATCATTATACTCCTATATATATTGCACAATATTATAATATACGTACTACTTACCCTATATACTACAACTAACACTTATATATAGTAACTATATACGTAACTATATTATAATTAACTAATATAACTATTATAACTCATATATATAATCCTCACATATAACATATAAATCCTACTATATCAATAATATACTCTTTTAATAACCGCTATATATATACTACATATATATTATATAACCAAGATACTCATATATCCTACACAGTATTATATCCTATACTTATAGTATATATATATACCGCTACTATAATACCCACCCTACTCAAATACCTATATTATCATAATACAATATTATACTTCTTATTAATATACTCATACTGTATATATATATATATATCACACCTATATATATACTTAATATCTATATTATATATATACTAAAGCTCACATTACTATAAAATACCGGTGTATAAATATATCATATATATACTTATACTACAACTTAATATAATACCTATATCTATATATAAGATATATATTATACTACTACAAAAATAATACTCTATAACTAATCCAATTATACTCATATACATATATATACAACATACATATATATAATATTACTTATATATATATATATATATCAATAACTATACCTATAATATATATAAATACTTTATATATATCATATAATATATACTATAAAGTTATAGATTATATAAATACTCTATAACTATCCATAATCTATAACCTATAATATATCATATATACCTAATATATATTCAATACTTTATATATATAATATAATTATATTATATATATTATATTATTAAGATGGGGAGACATGCATACTCGACTCCGACTGACAATTAACCTCCATTTTTTAACTGGTTGCGTCTTTCTCTTTTGCGCTCAATTCTTCACCACTCATTCGCCTCAGGCCCACATTCATTATAACCACTTTATCCACATCATTATTCACACATGATTAAAGTACACACCCCCACTTCTAGATAACACCTTTACAGACACCCCTACTACTCATATCCCTGATCGTCTTGTGTGGGGGAGAAGAATTGCCCACATCGTTGTCCTTCGCGTGTCAAGTAGAATCGACCTAAGGGGCGGGGTAGTTGGGTTGGCATATGCCCATAACCCACACATATTCCCCTTGCTAGGAATGCTGCATTGCCATGCTCGGACGTATGGCTCGTGATCGCCGTAACGACCTCTAATTTTCGGCGAAATTGTGATCAAATGGGTACATGGAATGTCAGAGGAAAAATGTTGGAGGAGAAGATTAGAGAGTTGAATGGATGTATTTAGAAAAGACAAATTTGATTTGCTCGCTATGACTGAAACCAAAGAGATGAACCGAAAAGAAGAATTGCAATGGCCTGTGGTGTGAAATTGCTGTGCGTGCTGGTGGTGGAAAGAGAATGAGGTAGGAAGAGAGAAGGTAGTTGCATTTTGATGCAGGTGACTGTGGTACAAAGCGTATTGGTAGACTTTGTGTTTGCAGTTCCTAGAATTTAAATGGTTAATTTAAGTTTGAAAAAGGTCAAGGTATGTGTGGTTGTGAGTAGTGGTCCATCTGAGGATAACGTTGAAGAGAGTTACGATTTTTGGGACTATCCTGGAATTTGATGTTTGGATGGGGTGAGTAGGAGCTTCAGAATTGAGTGTTGGGGGGGACCTGAATGGTTGATAGGTGACAAAACAAGGATGGACTTATAACAGGGGTTTTTGGCTACAGGTTGGCGAGGAAAAAATGAGAAATCAGAGTTAGGACAAGCTATTGATTGATTTCATGACACGATAGAGAGGGTATGTGTGTATTGTAATACCTTTCTTTAAACACAAGAGATTCATAAGTATACTAGAGTTGGTGTTAGGTAGAGATGGTATCGGAAGTGAAAAGTATGATTGTTTTGCTGTTGGTGAAAGAAGGAGATTATGAAGTATGTTTTGGAATGTTAAATAATGAGGGCTTTAGGAATGGGATTATTGCAATTCATTATGTTGTTCTATGTAAAAATAATGTTTTAGTGGGGTTGGATGACCGGAGCGGAACGGTGATGCTAAAGACAAGTAAGGTAAAAATTAAGAGTAAGAAAGCTTAAGTGGCCAAGAAGACAATAAGGCCATAAGTTGTAGAGCACTCGCTAGTAATCGGTTGAATGTGAAACAAGGTGATACTGAACAAATCTGGGGGGGCAAATGAAGGAACCAATTGTTAGCAGAAGTGCAAAGGAAGTGTGTGGAAGTGAATAAAAGTGGAGTAAGAATGATTGAACAACAATATTGGGGAATGAAAGTGATGAAGCGGTTAAATATAAAAAAGAAGCGTGCAATTGCACGTCTAACCACAGCAACGCTGCATGGAAGTTTTCAAAAGTAAAGAACGCTCTCGCGACCAAACATTATATAAGAGAAGAAAAAGCTTTGTATATAAAATTAGTTTTTAGAAAATCACACAGAGGTCCAATGAACAGTTGGAGGCAGGATGAATGAGGACATACAAGGGAATAGGGAAGCTCTTTCTGATAGGAAGGCGAAGTTAAGCAATGAGAATTAAGGGTGACATCTCCTGTGATCGAATGAATAGGATGGTGCTTTTGTAACTGATTGAAATGGATGTGAGAGGGGAGCTTGGAAAGAACACTTCGAAAATCTTGCATAATATTGGCAGTAATGATGAGGTCGTTAGGGAATGTGTGTGGTGTTTGATGGTACAAGAAGGAAATAGGCTACTCTTTGGGGATTGAGGTCTATTTAGTAAGGAGGACGGTAATGCGGTAGAGTGAGAAAGTTTGAGAATCGGTAAATCTGCAGGTATAGATGAAATACTTGGTGAATGATCAAGAGCGGAGGCGAGATGGTGATTGAATAGCGCATTCTTGGAAGTTGTGTTAAGCGCTTCTTATGAAGAGGTATAGTTCAAGGGATGGGAGAGATGCGGTTAATAGTACCTTGTTAAGATGGTAAGGTGAGAAAAAGGGGATCTTGCTAGAAACATAGATAGGGGAAAGTATATTGAGTGCCTCTGCTACAGGGCAAGGAATACTGCTACAGCCGCATTTTAAGAACTCCAGAAGAGTGTACCGCAAAATCCCGACGATTTGAACCTATGCAACAGGTGATCTGGTGAGTGAAACAAAGTGCGCTTAGGAAGCCGGACCTAAGCGAGGATGTGTGGATCAAATCTTTTCATTAAAACAAATGATTGAATTGAGAAAATGAGAGGTAAGAAGAATAAATTATATTGTAGGTTCATGGAATTTGCAACAAGGGCTACCGATGAGAGTTAATAGGTAGCCTTTAACTGGCAGGCATTAGCTAGATATTACGTGATTGGTGCTGGCCTCTGAGTGGATTCAAAAAGTATGTATGACGTGATAGTGAGCGTGTGTAAGAAAATATTGGTCCTGTCAACAAGCTGATTGGTTTAGGGATTTTTTAACTGAGGAGGCCAAAGTTACTCCATTAGTTATTCAATTTGTATATGGATACGGTTCATCGAAAGGAATTACAAGGGTGCGATGGCAGGACCCAATGTGTGTAGATAGAATGACTGGATAATGGAGAGAGTGGGAGGGTGGCCCCTACCGTTATATGCCGGATGATTTGGTCGTGGCTGAACTCGAAGAAGAGAATTTCGCGCAGGTATTGGTAGCATACTGATCTAGGAAGCAACAGGGTATGCTAAAAAAGAACTGGTGTTTGAAAGTAAACGGCATACGACCTAAGAGTAAAAGTCGTATCCATGCGTTGGAGTGAGGACCAGCGTCACCTCAGTGTGTAAAGTTATGTTAGATGGTCGAGCAGCTATAGAGCAAGTGTCCTGAGTCTTAATATTTTAGGGTATTGCGTTAGAATGAGAACGGTTAACGGATGATTGCTAGAGTTGTAGAGGAAAGTTGCTGAATGGCTAGGAGGATTGGCTGGTGCACTTAAATCTGTTTGGTGAATGGTAAATTTTATACAAGTATACCCAATATAAGCAAGGGTCTATAATGAGGGTAGTTGTATACCTGTGTATTATTGTATGGTAGTGAGACTATGGTATGGAATAGAAGTATGTATCTAAAGTTCAATGTGTTTCAGATGGACATCTTAGAAGCTTGTTAGGTGTGAGTCCAAGAATTAATAAACCCCCACCTGAGAATGAACAGTATTAGAGAGATGTGTGTGTGGAGAAGGAGGTAAATGAGAAATAAAAAGGAAAGATCTGAGATCGGTTTGAGATTCATAGCTCGACGCGAATGAAATGACCTCGCTCAACCGGACCTGGTTAAGCGGAGTACTAGTAGGAGAAGTGTGTTTCGGAACACGACCCGGCTGGGAGGATCCGATGGAGAAGTATTAGAGTCGGTGAACCGAATGTCTGAAGGAGAGAAATGTGAAGGTTTGGAATAGAGGCGAGAGAAAGGTGACATATTAAACGAGCGATAAACCAAACGTGAATGCCGGGGATTGTACGGGAACCGGCTGATGGTATGTGGCCCACCTTGGGCCAAGCGGATGAACCCTTACCACTGACGATCTACCATAGTGAGGTCCATCGCTGTCCCATGAGGCTCTAGGGATGATTTTCTGACTGCGATGAGTTCTCGCTATTTAATTATAAAGGGGCGGTAGGGCTGGGCTTTCGGTTTCGACTTTTGTCATATTTTTCTTCTGCTTTTCTTTTCCGATGCTCGTCACGCACTTTACTCCCATTCTTTTGGCGAAAATAAATATATAATAAATAATATATATTATAATATATATATAATATAATATATTAATATTATATATATATATTATATTATCTATTATATATTATATATATATATAATTATATATATATAATAATAATTATATTATATATATATATAATATATATAATATATATTATATATATATATATATATAAAGCCCCTCCATGCCCCTCTGTCTCGTTCATATCCTGCTTCCTACACCTGTTTGAGGTTTCTTCTCTTCATCGCAGTAGCCGTAACTCCATCCACCCATCTCTTCCTTGGTCTTCCGTTGGTCTTTCTTCCCTCCGGACGTGTAGATCGATATATTTCCTGGTATCTCTCATTTTCCACTCTTTTAACATGTTCGTAACATTCATTAACTGTTGTTTCCCCCCAGATTTTAGAATAAACTCCCCTTCCAGCTTCAAGCCATATCTCCACAGTTCTTCTCACTCCCATCTACTCGCTTCTTACTATCAGTCTTAACACCCCATTTTCGTCACCTCCACCCTACTTCTGGTTTAAGTGCTCGAGTCCACCTCCGTTCCATACATCAGCATCGGTCCCCATAGTGTATAAATGAGCAGTTGAGATCTCTCTG
>JABUQX010074329.1:47500-50765 GCA_015478945.1 Trachelipus rathkii | reverse complement strand
TATTATTATTATTATTATTATTATTATTATTATTATTATTATTATTATTATTATTATTATTATTATTATTATTATTATTATTATAGTATTATTTTGATTTTAGTACTCGGATTACTACTGTACTAAACAATCTTTTTTTTTATTATCATTCTGATTTATTTGTAAATTAAAGGGCAGTAATAAAAGTTGAAAGGTACAGATGTAGATATATATATATATATATATATATATATATGGGTAAACTAAAGTTTCTTTCTGACCTATCGATATTTAAATTTTAAAATCGATTTTCGATATATGTGTATCGATTATACCCAAGATACCAAGGAATTTAAATATGTTATTCATAGAAACATATATATACTGTATATGGCGAACACTTCAATATAGATAAAGTTTTATACACAGTTTTTTTATTTTTTTTTTTTTTTAATACAGATTACTACCACTCACGGGCTGAGTCCTTTTCAATCAGTCCCGCTGGGATTAAAAATACCGGAAGTTTCCACCCAAGCCCAAGCCTAACGCAAATCTCTTTGCAGACGTGGGCTTTAAAGAGGAAGATTAAATGCTGGTAGGTAACAAAGACAAGGAGTTCCACAGAACTGAAGTGGCTGGAAAGAAGGAGTACACCATAACGAATGAGTTCAAATTTTCAATGCTCACAAAAATGCATGCGGGAGAGCATGGCACCTTGTAGTTGCGAGGGCGACGCAATGGAGGAATGCGAGGCCAACTCCCTGGAGCATCGTACTCAGGTAGTACCTATAGAAAAGCAGGCGCCAACGTCACGTCGTGCAGAGAGGGGTCAAGAGAGTTAGATAGGGGACAGTTAATTCCCCTTAGCTTTGCATTCAACCAATAGAAGGGCGGGCTCGGAGCCCCAGATAGAGGAACAGTACTCCAAACAAAGGGCTTTAATAAGCCTCCTACTGGTCAGGCAGTAGCTGTGCAGGGCAGTGCACCTCTGTGCAAATCATCAGAACTCCCAGAATCTAGACGCTACCTTATTAACCTGTTATGATTTATGAGGCTCTTAAGATAATTTTTTGTTTATGTTCAGACGAAGAATATTTATGTTGTTTTCAAACTCCTGCAATGCATGGTTCAGAATCAATTTCATCAAATGCAGGAGTGGTTTTTGAGAGGGAGATGTGAAGAAGTTGAGTTTTCAAAGAGTTGAATTTCACAAGGTTGTGGTGGCCCCACCGGGAAATCCCATCCAGGTCGGCAAGAATAGAATCGGAAAGCTGAAGACGAGAGGCAACTCTAGATGCAAAAGATGGAGCATATTGAAATGAGTGAAAGAATGGAGCATTGAGTCATCGGCGTAGGAGTTAACAAAGTTGGAAGTATAGTTAAGGAGATCGTTGATGAAAAGTATGAATGTGTTGGAGATAAACAGAACCTTGAGGAACACCACAATTAACAGGAAAAGAGGAAGAAGTCGCTGCATCAACGAGTGTTGATATGGAGCGATCAGAGAGAATACTTAACTAGAGTAAGCAAAGAGAAGGAGGAAACTCAAAGGATTGAAGCTTAGAGAGTAGTGACGGTGCCATACCCGTTAAAAGCTATTGATATATCGAGAGCGCCACCACCCAAGACTCTCCATAGTCAGAAGACCATAAATCAGTAAGATAGGATAGCATGTCACCAGTTGACCTTAAACGTCGAAAGCCATACTGATGATCTGAAAGAAGGGAATGAGACTCCAGATGATCCAGAAAATAAGAGTTAAGAAGAGTTTCAAAGATTTTAGATAGAATACAAGCTAGAGCTATTGGGCGATACTTTGAATGATCAGAGCTTCTACCATTTTTTGGGATTAGTTGGACATACGTGCTTCCAGCACTGAGGAAAAATATTAATATTGAATAGAGAGTAGAGTTGATCGAGGACAGGGCCAGCCTTGGAAGCACTCAGAAACACGGGGAGAATCCGGGCCACTAGCCTCGGGACAATCATGATCTCAGAATCCCATACACCTATCATGAGTAATCACGGAAGAGGTACAGGAAACCCGGCAGTGAGTGAGAAGCGGTGGAGTGAGGGATGCCGGAATCAGTCCAGGGTAGAATTGACAGCGCGCCGAAGAGATTAGCCTTTTCAGTAGAAGAGTTAGCTACAGAACCGTCAGAGTGAATAATGGGAGGAAAGGCAAATTTACAAAAAGTTGTTAGAGATGTTTGTGTCAAGAGGCCAGAAATTTTTTCAGTAGGTGAATCAAGAGCGCATTTCCTTTTTGTGAAAGTGCGCTTAGTCTGTCGAATGATATCCCTTCAAACGATTCCGAGCAGCAGAATGGAAATTCATAGTAAAGAGTGATAGGAGAACGAGAAAGTTTTTTCCATGCCTGATACGAAATACAAGCCCTCTCCTGAATGGCGTGAGGAATAGTTCCCATCGTAAACCATGGATTTTGTGAGAAAAAGATTTATTGAAGATGAACGAACCTGCTCATACCTCTCAACGACGCCCCTACCTTTTCAGCAGACGCCTAGGTCCTCTGAGTCAAAGCAAGATTCACTCCAAGCATAGTTAGCAAAGAAACGACGCAACGCCCCCACTAGCCCGATGCGCCAGCATGTTTGGGGCATGAGCTGCTTGAGAAAGTTTAAAAATAAGAGCTACAAGATTGTATCAAGCTACTGATAGAGGGAAAATGGTGTATTTATTTCGAGAAGGAGTAGTGGTGAAACATAAATCGAGCGTGTTCAAGAATTGGTTAACGATCTGGTGCTGTAGTGCGTTCTTTAATTAACTGTTCCAGATCGTTGAGAATACTGGCCGTTTTGGCCTCATCCCCCTGCATCAGCAGGAGAGGCATTCAACCACTCAGTGTGTGATGAACGTTGAAAATCACCCAAATAGATGATCTCTAGCATTTGATTTGAAGAAGTGGCAGTCTCAGATGAGAAGTATTAAGATATTCAAAAGGAGGTGACCTGTTCCAAGTTAGGGGAGCAAAGGCAGAAACACAAGATAATGGTTGTAGTAGGGAGAAAGATTTTAAGCCACAGAATATCGAAGTAAATTAAGAGATTCAAGATTCTCAAGAGACGTGTTACAGGAAAGTGTTAATGTTTATAGCACAGACCTGCCTCATTTATCATCTGAAATATATAGGTTATAGTTGGAGATATTAAGTCGTATTTGGGAAAAAAAGTAATCCCCATGGTAGCTGGGTCTCAGACAAAATAAAACGTTAGGGTAGAGAGTGCCAGCGAGGTGATATCTATACAGATTCATGGTTAGCTTTGAG
>JABUQX010074329.1:0-7500 GCA_015478945.1 Trachelipus rathkii | reverse complement strand
TTATTATTATTATTATTATTATTATTATTATTATTATTATTATTATTATTATTATTATTATTATTATTATTATTTTTATTAATATTATTAATTATTATTTGTGATATTTTATATATTTTTTCCTGTATTGTGCTTTTTGTAGTTCGTCAGTTAATTATCAAAAACCTGAAAAATATTTTGGACTTTTTTTTTTTTTTTTTTTATAAAAGATCTAAAAACACTTTCTTGATACTTATTAAAAAGATAAATACAGATTCAAAAACAAGAAGCCTTAAACACCTGCATGGTCATCAGAGTCATGAATAAACAACGTCCACACAATCTTGGATACACAATGATCGTTTTATAATAATTATCAAATTCTTCTATCCAAATATGAAAAATATGAAAGATAAGAAATTTATTTTTTTGAAATGTGGAGTAAAAAATGTAGTCAATAAATTATTATTAATTGTGATATATGGAATTTTCAGCTCATAAGTGTTATTAATCAAATATATTATCAGAATTCTATAATTATATGCAATTTAAAAGTTTATATATATATATATATATAATATATATATAGTATATGTATATATATATTTTCATGCCATATATATATATATTATAACTATATATATATATACTTTAATATATATATATACTATATATATATATCACTATATATATATATACTATATATACTATATATATATATACTACTATATATATATGTGTGTGTGTACAGTATATAGGTAATCATTATTATTTTATAATTTAGGGAGGTGGCACCAGTTGCTGATCATTGTTGAGTATTACAGCCGCACACTGGGAAAATAAAAAAATAAAACTGTTGGGGGATCCCAGCCCCAAGCAGCTACTCGAGAATCGATATTCTGAGACCAGACGAATTATTTAGTGTTGCCAATGAAGTACAAATTTCTGTAATATAACCAAAAGTTCAGGAAAAAGATGTCTAACTTCCGTTTATAAATAGTCTTTTCCTCAGAGGAAAGTCATTTCAAAGTTTTGTAACCTTAACATTATTTTTAAACTTCTAATAAAATTATTATCAATTAGTTTATTAATTATTAAAGATTCTAAAATAAAAATGTCTAAAAAATTAATTATTTTCAAAAGTTTCTTCTTTCTTGAGAATTAATTCATCCAAGATTGACCAAATTTTTCATTCTTAAATCCAGGTTTCTTTTGAGAGAGTCTTTTACTTACTTTAGATTTCTTTTTCTTTCTTCTTTTTCTCGATATTTCCAATTTTTTTAGAACTTCCTAACCTACCGACACCAGAATCGTATATATATATTATATATATTAGCTTATATATATATATATATATAATATATTATATTTCATTATATATATATATATATCATATATATAATATATATATAATATTATATATATTATATTATTATATATACTATATATATATATTATATTATATATATATATATACAGTTATATATAATGTTATATATACCTATTATATATAATATTATTATATACTATTATTATTATATATATATACTCAATATTATCATATATATATACTATATATTATTATATTATACGCTATATATACTATATATATATAAAGTACTACTATATATATATATATAGTTTATGAGTAGTATATATATAAAATTCTAATAAGCGCTAAATTATCTTTTATTAGACCTAACTACCTATACGTATATACTATATATATATTATAATACTATACTACATATATATATATATCAATTTTCCTTTTTCGTGAGCGTCACAGTTAGGGCCTTTTAATTTATCAGAATTCAAGCTGCATTTTCATGAAAGTTAAAATGATGTGAGAGAAAGAAAAACATAAAAGAAACCTTGGAAATGACCCTGAGATTAGTTATGAATCCGCAATATGGCAAATACATAGAACACGAAAATTTTTCTATCGGAGACTCACGCACCCCCGTTCTTCGACCAGAATGAGAGCAGAAAAATAATAAATTTGAGCTATGTTTCTGGGCATTTCAAGGTATTACTAGGTTTAGATAAGTTAGATTCTTGTAAACGTCTTAAGTTGTAGATTAGATAAGGTCTTTTAGACAGATTTGGTTAGTAGGAAAATGTTTAAAAAAATTAAATTATTTTGATACAAAGTTATTAAAACAAATATAAATTAAAAAATTGTCCTAAACTCATTTTTAAGAAATATTTCACTGAGCACATGAAACAGAAGAGCTTATTTATTTTTCTTTACGTACTGGTGCAAGCAAATATAAATACGACTATATACCTATATATATATATATACTATCTATATATATATATAATATACACGTATATATTATATATAGTATATTATATATATTATTCCGTATATGATATACAGCACTATAATAGCTATATATAGCGGCATAACTGTATATATATAATAGTTATGTACTACTTATTCACTCTTATGATACTTAGATATATATGAAGAAATCCAGTTTTATTTGATATATATAGTATCATATATATATATATATAGGAATTAAATAGATCAAACCAATGCCATGTATATGCATAAATATAATTTATTCATAACAAATATTTTGCTCAATACATCATTATATATAAATCATAAACATATCGGCTCTATTAACTAGTATAATATATATATACCTAATATATATATATCATAATAGCATATATTATATTATTATTATATAATATATAGACCGGAACTTATATATATATAATATATAAGTATATATATATATCCTCAGTATATTATATATATATGTGCGTATACTACTATCCTAATATATACTTTTAGGTGCATCTCCGTGGCGTAGTGGTTCAAATTACTTTGCTACGCTCAGCTGCTAGGGCTCCAGGATTCGTAATCCCAGCATTGCTGTGAAAATACATCAGGGATATTCTTACTACTAATTGGAATCTGAGTATACAGCGTTATCTGCACATCTCATTATTATATGCTATATACTATTATATTATATTATATATATATATTACTATATATATATATAGTATATATATATATTATACTATATATATATAGGGTATATCATATAGTATATATATATATTCATAGTATTCACTTAGTATATATATATATATTATTAGTATATATTGATATATATATATATATATATATATATATATATATATTTTTATATAATTCTCTAACTATAACCCTACACCTTTTTGCCTCTGTCGAGATGACAGACAGATAGCTAAGCAATGCTCCTCTAAGACTCGCTTAATAATATTATCACTATACTTATTTCATAATTTCCCGTCTTCGAAGAAGCGTGCGAGTGATATGACCGTATGTAAACATTAACACTCCTGCATAACACGGTTCTTGAGAATCTCTGAATCTCCCTGAACGCGTTCGAATGTTCTGTGGGCTTAAAATCTTTCTTCATTTCAATTGACTTAATAATCTGTTCTCTATGTACTGTGTCTTGTTCCTAACCGAGAGCAGGATTCTTCAGCCTTTTTTTGAAGTCATCTCCTTCTACTACTTCTCACGGAGACTGTTATATCTTCTCAACCAAATACTTGCGAGGTCATCTATTTAAGGGATTTCAATTTACACAACACTGAATGATTGGGGTCCTCTCATACTGAGTTAGGTGGGGAGGAGGTGCGGAATCATTCAGCATCTCAACGATCTTGGTGGCAGCCAAATTCAAGAACCAATACATTCCGGATCGTCCACAACCAATTCTAACACACTTGACCTATGTTTCCCCACAGTCCTTCTCTCTATAATACACCACCTTCGCTCCTATTTGGTAAATACTTGACCAGAGCTTATTATCTTTTTAATTTTAATACTTTTTCTCCAACAGCTTCATCCTGCCCTACACGTTTTTTTCTGTTCACTCTTGATCGGAGCCGATTGGGGGCATGCGTCGTCTCTACGCAAACTACAATTTGGAATGCGACTGCTTTGGACTCTGGTTGACGCTTCAGTTTTCTGCCGATTTAAGGTGGGGGAGCTGGTAATCGTTGATGGGGATGAGCGGTTCATTCCTTCTTCGACTAAATCATTTCTCTCCTCCATAAATCCATGGTTCGATGCGTACTTGTTCTCCTGTCAATTCGCGCTAGGAGACAGAGGCGTATCCTGGAGTGGAAAAGCAAATTTCTCGTTCTTCTACACTCTCGCTAATTTTTCATTCAGCTAAAAATCATTGCAAAGATACTCTTCGACGAGCAAAGCGGGCTTTCATTAAACGAGAATGCGCTGACCTCCTCGGTTCTCCTACTGACAAATTCTTCTGGGCCTCTTGCAAAAACATCTCTAACAACTTCTGTAAATCTGCCTTTCCTTCTCTCATTCTCTCTGATGGTTCTGTGGCTAATACTCCAACTAAAAGACCAATTTCTTCGGCTTCCTATTTTCATCTAACTCAACCATTAACGGTTATGACTTCCTCTCTTCCTCCTCTTTCCCTCTCACGGTGTCCTATGCCTTGGCCTTGTGATACACTTTGATCGGTGTGCATGGGTTCCTGAAAATTTATGAACGCTAGGAAGGCGGGTGGGCCGGATAGCATTCCTCCCCTAGTTTTGAGGGAGGGTGCCTCCGTGCTGACCCAGCTCTTCGTTCAACTATATTCTCTATGTCTCACTATTAGAACTTTCCCTCAGTGTTGGAAGCACGCATAATGTCGCATATGTCTATTCCGAAAAAGGAAGCCACTCTGATCTTTCTAACTATTGCCCTATAGCTCTCACTTGTATTTCTATTAAGATCTTTGAGAACCCTTTCTCAACTTCATTTCTTAGATTATCTTTATCTCATTCACTCTTTCTGACTCCAGTACGAGCTGTTCGGCTTGTCGAGGCCTCTACTCGCGAGTAATACTTTTTCCATCTAACGATTTGATGCGTTTTTCGCCATATGGGAACTACGGGAAAGACGTTGCATGGTAGTGCTTGACATATCCAAAGCATTTGATCGGATATGGCACGCGTCACTGTTCTCCAAGCTCCCTCCTTTGGATTTCCTCCTTCTCTTTGCTTAATTATGTCTAGCATTCTCTCAGATCGCTCAGTATCGGCTGTTGTTGATGGGGCGACTTCTTCTTCTTTTTCTGTGAATAGTAGTGTTCCGCCGGCTTGCTGTCTTATCCCCGACTTTATTCCTTATTTTTTCATTAATGATCTTCTCAGATGCTCATCTAACTCTATTCCCACTCTTATTTGCCGAATGGACTCTACCCTTCATTCTTCAACTCATTTCAATTCTGCTCCCTCTTACTTCTAGAACTGCCTTCTGCGTCCCTCCTCCTAATCTTTTCGATTCTCATTCTCGCTGATCTGAATAGATTTCCGGTGGGGTCGTCTCAATTTGTGAAATTCCATTCTTTAAAAACCAACTTCTACAAATCTTCCCTCTCTTAAAACACCTGCTAACTTTCCTATCGCTTTCGCCGGTTCTCTCGTCTCTCCTGTTGCCAATATAAACATCCTTGGCTTTAACATAAACAAAAAAATGTTTTGGAAACCTCACATCATAACGGTTTCTAAGGCGGCCTCAAAAGAAAACTGAGCAAGTTTTGTTTTAGGACTGCGAGACTTTTTTTTCCTCTTCTCAGTACTCCAGCTATACAAGGGCCTTATACGCCCTTGTATGGGGTACTGCTCTCATATCTGGGAAGGCCCTTGTTTTACACCCTTTTTGTATATAGTCGAGTCAAAAACACAAAGGCTTATAATACTGTTCTGTACTTTTACAGAATCACTTGACCCTCTATCTTTAGGGCGCGATGTTTGAACTTTATCTCTTTTCTAGATACCGCAGCGGCAGGTGTTCGAGGGAACTTACCACTCACGTACCACCACCTTTACGGACGCCCCTTCGTAGCACCAAAGGGTTCTGGTCGTGCATGAGTTTTGTGTAATATTGTAGCTCCAGGCTAGTTCGCTGCGGTGCTTCCTTCTTTCCTGCCACCTCTGTTCTGTGGATTCTCTTCCATCTTCTGTGTTCTCTCTCGCTCTCCTAACTCACTTTAAAGCCTGGGTTTGTGTTCATCTGCGATAATTTGCGCCTAGGCGGCCATGGAAATATTTGGCATGCAACAACCCCCTCTGCCAGTAGAGTGAGTGATTACAAAACTTGGGGGTTTAAAATAAAATTAAAACTTAATATATTAAATAATCTTAATATAGTATAATATTATATATATATTATATAGCTATAATATTATATACTATATATATTATATATATATATACATATATTATATATATATATATATATATATATATATATATATATATAATTATATATATATATATATATATATATATATATATATATATATATTATATATATATAACATACCTATATAACTATATATATATATATATATTAATATATCATATATATATATATATACTATTATATATACAGTATATATATATAATATATATATATATATATATTACAGTATATATATATATACTATAGATATTATATATATATATAATTATATATATATACTGTAAGTATATATATTTAATGGTATGTTTAATAATAATACTATATATTATATATATATATTATATCATATATATATATATATATAGCTATATAATATATATATATACTATATATATATTATTGGTTTGCTTGAGTCATATAATAATATTACGTTACGACATAGTATACTATTATATCATATATATATTATATAATATATATATATAGTTATTATATATATATATATATAGTATATATATATTATAATCTATATAATATGATATATATTATATATATATATAATAATATCTAATATATCACTATACGTATACCATATATATACTATAGTATACTATATATAACTATATAATATATCTATCATATTATATACTATATAGTATATACTAATTAGCTATATATATAATATATACTTCAATATCATATATACAGTATATACTATCACTGATATATACTATTTATATATATATTACTATATATATATATACGTTATAGTATATATATATATAATATATATATATATATATATATATGTATTATATATATTATATATATAGTATATATATCTATACTAGTCATATATATTTATTTTATATACATATTACTATATATACTATTATATATAATATCTTTATCTATATACTATATATTATACTATAATCCACTACTAATATACACAGATAAGCATACACCAACCCACATATACCTAGTATCTCATTACGGTCCTCCCTATACCTAGTATATCTCATCATCATATAATAGTATTATATATATTACTGCTAATGTATTATATCATATATATACTATACTTACTATCTATATATATATATACTATATATTATATATATATATATTACTCATATATATTATACTGTCAATAATATATACTATATGATCACATATATTATTATATTATAAAGTTTTAGAAATAGGGAACTGATAATTTAATTAAAAAGTATAGTGAATTACATAAAAAATGATCATCATGTTAAAATTAACTT
>JABUQX010074328.1:60000-67592 GCA_015478945.1 Trachelipus rathkii | reverse complement strand
ACGGTGCCGTGTTAATAAAAGTCACCGTCATCAAGGTTAGTTGTCTTCATATATTGGTTATTGGATCTTGTAAATTTCGAAAATAATGGTTTCAAAACAAAGAAAAAAAAATAATAAATAAATAAAAATAAAAAATAAAATTTCTTACACTTTATATGTTTATAACTTTACAATTATACGTTTTACATACCCTTAAAGCCAGTAAATCACTAAATCAAGCCACCATCAGCCCTTATCACCCTCTCTGGACCATGCGGCGGGATCCTGGATGTTCTGATTGAGAAGGTCACATTGGGCGGAGTATTTTGGAAAAATTAACATAAAGATTCCAGGGTTACTTTATACAAAGATCAGACAATATGAGTGATGAAAGGGTAACCCTCGTATGAAGTTTTCACATTAATAAGTTACTGTAGCAGTGCATCTGAAAAGTGGCGAAGAAATTAATCAAACGACAATAGGGTGTAAATGTCATCTTAAACAGGAATAAACGGTCAACATTAACAAAGTTTCACACTACAGCCAGTTAATTAAACAACATAGCATCCAAAAACGTAACTTATTTACACTTGGTCAAGCATAATCTCTAACATACAATGTTAATATTACATGACATGGTAATTTTAACTAAAATTTACTAAAGACTTGTGTAATTATCATATTAGACGGTTGAAAGTATGCTAACGTTAACAAGTTTTCCTATTAATAAAGCTTAACTGATGAAACATGAACTAAGAATATAATATACAACTACAAACCTGACACATCTTTCAGGTTAAGAATAAACAGCAACAGTTTAACAAAGATCACACTTAACACCAGATTAAAGTTAACTAACAAGACTCACAAAAAAACACATTCCATTCATGCTTTATCAAATATCTCTAACATAACTATGTTAATTTTACTTTAAATAATAATAATTAGCAAACAGTTTTAGCATACCGCAACCTAAACCAGCATTAATACCTTAGGAGGTTAAAGGAACCAAACGAAGTAAAAGTTTTACTCTCCTGTAAAGCTAAACTATTGAACATATACAGACTTAACACACACACACCACACACACACACCACACCACACACACACACACCACACACACACACAACGCCAGACGAATAATCAGCCATCATCATCAATGTAAGTCAAATAATCGACACATACGAGGGAGTAAAACAAGTTTTCGTATTTTATAACATATAATTTTCATGAAAAGGTTAGATATAATATATAACAACATATAATAACACATGACTATTTAAGATTATTTTAAATATCATCAATCATTCTGATAACTGAACATGGGTTCAAATTGGGTACGTTCTATATATCTCTCTAAAGATTCAATACCCTTTGAAAGAATGTAAGTATAAATGTCTTCAGCAACACTAAACCATTTTCGCGCATATGTGATTCAACAGCACTCATATCTCTCATACAAGAGAGAAGTAAACTCATCCAGCTGATAGTTATTAAGCATTTCTGCATACCACCATACAGCGACTGTATGAGGGAAAACACATGTTCTCGCAATGTATAACAATATCGATACGATATCACAACGTGACTATAAGTAAAATATCAAAGTCACTCGCGAATATGATCCATCGTAGACCTAGGATGTTAATTCGAATATTATTTATTATATACGCAACGCCGACTTAATATTTTCAGGTGTAATCGACCGACTAGCACACCCACAACTAACCATACAATGAATGCGAAATAGAACGCGTCACACAATCGACGGCGTTTCCAATATCTCGGCGTACCTCAAGGGCTTTTATATTGTCACACGAACAAGAGAACCACCGCTCACCTATCTACTCATACCATAAGACAACCCACTTATGTGTTCTTATCCCTGTTAGATATTTCACTTTAAACGTGATTTCTCGGAAACAAACACTTTATCCTCTACCCATGTAGCAGCGATGTCGAAATCTTGATGAAACCCATAAGCAACAAACTATAAAAGTCTATATTTGACCCTTTGCAGAAATACACGCAACTAACGACTGGCCATTTGGTTTTACCGATTAAATATAAATGACACATTTCATTGGAATAACGAAGCTCCTGGTGAAGATAATCAACAACGACGTGGAGATGCGGGCGAGATGTCATTCGTACCAGATACAGCGAAAAATTGTCCTACTGACGGAAAATCGTATGCGTAAACAACCCTTATAGGTAATGAGATTCTTTCTTTCAGTCAATCAGAAGAAAGTAAACAAGAATACACGCACAAACGAACCAATCAGTTCAAAAGGGTATATATTCTCGCTAGACAACAACAACAGCAACAAACAACAACAACACAAACAACAACAACAACAACAACAACAACAACAACAATAACATAGTACAAAATAGTTCTTTATATACCAACAACGAATTATAGCTAAGTTAACATTGTTTTCACGTTATAAAGCTACATAGCTTTCCAGAACTAGAATATACTCGTACAATAACAAAATCTAACACACTTACACACGAATAAACAACTAACATACAAAGTTCCATACTATAGTTAACAGCAAATAAAAGTACCTAGCCAGCGTTACAAGACGCTAACCTATTCCACACTTTTTCAAGCATATCTCTAACATATCGTTGGTTATTTTAACATTAACACTATTATCGATTTACTAGCATTCGAGTATCATTTCGGAATAAACATAAGCACCAAAAATGAGTTTTTATATACTACCAGCGATCATAGGGTTTAACTTACAATGTTTCCACAATATAAAGCTAACATAGCATCATATGAACTAAGAAAATAATGTACAACGACACTTAACACACTTACGCACTTTAATAACAGTAAACATTAACAAAGTTCCACACTAACACTGTAAAGTTAACTATGCATTGCATACAAAGTAACCTATCATACTTTTTAATAGGTCTATATAGTACTGGCCACGAAGAATATCTTACGAACAAAGTTTTAGCTTCAATAAAGCTAACCATGTCATAACCTGAACTAAGAATCTAATGTACAACGACAAACCTAACATACCTCACGCATGAATAATCAGCTAACATCCTTAAAAAATTCCCTACTTATCAAGGTAAAGTAGCTAACAGGTCATACAATACTCGATATGTTCCCACTTTTCGAGCAATATCTAGCAGCAGATAACGTAATTATCTAGCAAAAATCCTTAACAAAGGACCAATTATCAAAGATGCCACCATCTTGAACTACGGGGGGGAATTGGGGGACCACTTATTCTTTTTCATTTTTCAAAAGTGTCATTCGTTTCGCAGTATAACATCATTGACTATGAATAAACGTAGAATTATCAAACAGTCTAGGGCAAACCTAACATTACTCAACAAAAAACTTAACCTAGGCTCACGTTTCTTACACATCATCGTCAGTTAACACAGTAATATCTTACAAAAACTCATCATTTTCTCTAACAAATCTGTGCTAACATACCTAGCGTATGAATAATCCGCTAACATCCTGAAAATTCCCTACTTATCAAAGATAAAGTAGCTAACAGGTCATACAATACTCGAAATGTTCCCACTTTTCCAGCATTTCTGCAACAGGTAAAGACGTATTATCTAACAAATTCTTTAAAAAAGTGGCCAATCTATCAAAGATCACATGCATCTTGAACTATGACTTGACACTATCTTATTCAAAAGTTGTCACTCGTCTTGAGATTAAAACATCATTTGAGCTATGATAGCGTAGACATTAGCAAAATTCTCGGACAAACCTACATTACTCAACAAAATCTTAACATAGCCTCACGTTTCTAACATTATCATCGCCAGTTAACACAGTAATATCTTACAACTCATCATTCTAACAAATTAGTATTAATTTTATACAGTCATAGTAATATTTTAACATAACGTACCTCAACTTACGAATAAACAGCTTTCATATAACCAGGAGGATCTAAAAGCACACATCACTCAGAGAAAAACCAATGGGCATGCACCCAATCCAAATGTGTTAATTTCACCCAGTACGGATCACCCGGTAATATTTAAGCGGGTTTTAGGTCTCAGCCCGCAGGGCTGAGACCTTACCCCTCCTTCGGAGGGGTAAAACCCGCTTACACCCCTTCGGGGTGATCCCACTCTCAGGATTCACACCCTTTCAAGGGTGCATCCCATTGGGTTTTCTCTTGGGAGGTGATGTGTTGCTTTAGATACTTTTGATTAATGAAAACTGTTTATTCGTAAGTTAGGAACGTTATGTTTAAAATATTACTATGCTGTGTGAAATAACACTGATTTGTTGGCAGAAATGTATGGTTTTTGTAAGATATTTACTGTGTTAACTGGCGATGATATGTTAGAAACGTGAGGCTATGTTAAGATTTGTTGATAGTTAATGATTAGGTTTGTCCGAAAAATTTTGGCTAATGTCACGCTTATTCATAGCTCCAACTTGATGTTATACTCAGGACGATTGACCACTTAGATGAAGACTTAGTGTCAATTCTTAGTTCGAAGATGACATGTATCTTTGAATAGATTGGCCACTTTTTTAAGGGAATTTGTTAGATAATACGTCTTTACCTGTAGCTGAATGCTGGAAAAGTGGGAACATTTCGATGTATTGTAATGACCTGTTAGGCTACATTTATCGTTGATAAGTGGAAATTTTCAAGGACTGTTAGCGGATTTATTCATTACGCTAGGTAATGTTAGCACTGATCTTGCTGGAGAAATGATGGGTTTTTGTAGACTATACTGTGTTAACTGACGATTGGTGTGTTAGAAAACATGGCTAGGTAAAGTTTTTTGTTTGAGATGTTAGGTTTGCTCTAGACTTTTGATAACTGTCTACGTTTATTCATAGGTCAAATGATGTTATACTCGAAAACGAATGACACTTTGATGAGATAGTGTCAATTCGTAGTTCAAGATGGTGGCATCTTTGATGGATTGGTCACTTTGTTAAGGATTTTGCTAGATAATACGGCTTTATCTGCTGCTAATAGCTCGCAAAAGTGGGGAACATATCGGTATGTATGAACCTAGTAGCTTTGCTTATACTTTGATAAGTAGGAATTTTCAGGTGCTTAGCTGAGTATTCTGCGTGAGTGGTATGTCTAGGTTTTTGCAATTAATGTACATTATATTCTTAGTTCAGGTCTTATGACATGTTAAGCCTTATTAAAGCTAAAACCTTTGTTCCGATAAGCATATTTCGTGGGCAGTATATATAGGAACTTATTAAAAAAGTCATGAATAGCGTTACGTTTTGTATGCAATGCTAGTTACTTTACAGGTTGTTAAGTGTGGAACTTTGTTAATGTTAAAAGTTTATTCGTGCGTAGTTGTGTTTAAGTTTGTCGTTGTACATTATTTTCTTTAGTTCATATGATGCTATGTTAGCATTATTATTGTGGAAACATTGTAATGTTAACCTATATTTCCTTGGTTAGTATATAAAGAACTCATTTTTGTGCTATTGTTTATCCGAAATGATACTTCGAAATGCTAGGTAAATCAATAGTGTTATGTTAAAATTACCAACGATATCGTTAGAGATATTGCTTGAAAGTGTGAATAGGTTACGTCTTGTACGCTGGGCTAGGTACTTTATTTTGCTGTTAAGTATGGAACTTTTGTTAATGTTAGTGTTTTTCTGTCGTGTAAGGATGTGGTTAGATTTTGTATATTGTACATTATATTTATTCTGGGTAAAAGCTATGTTAGCTTTTAACGTGAAAACAATGTTACGTTAGCATATATTTCGTTTGGTTGTTATATAAAGAACTTATTTTTTACTATGTCATTGTTGTTTGTTGTTTTGTTGTTGTGTTTTGTGTTGTGTTGTTGTTGTGTTGTTGTTGTTGTTGTTGTGTTGTTGCTTTGTCTAGCACGAGAAATATACCCTTTTGAACTGATATGGTTCGTTTGTGCGTTGTATTCTTGTTTACTTTTCTACTGATTGGCTGAAAGAAAGAATCTCATTACCATATAAGGGTGCTTACGCCATACGATTTCCGTCAGTAGGACATTTTTTTCGCTGTACTGGGTACGATGACATCTCCCCGCATCTCCACGTCTGTTGTTGATATCTTCACAGGAGCTTCTATATTTCCCAATGATGTGTCACTTTATTATTTAATCGTAAACCAAATGGCAGTCGTTACGTTGCTTGTATTTCTGCCAAAGGGTCAAATAATAGACCTTTATTCGTTTGTGCTGATGGGTTCATCAAGATTATCGACATCGCTGCTACATGGGTAGAGGATAAGTGTTTGTTATCCGAGAGATCAACGTTTAGTGAAATATCTAACAGGGAAGACAACATAAGTGGTTCTAATAGAATAGACGTGGTGTTCTCGTCGTGTGACAATATTAAAACCCTTGAGGTACGCCAATATTGGAAACCCGTCGATTGTGTGACCTTCTATCGCACATGTATAGGTTTCACAGTTCGAACACCTGAAAATATTACAGCTTTGCTTAAAATAAAAAACGAATTAACATCGCATCTTAACGATGTTGACATACTCGATGACTTAATACGTATAGCTCACGGTGTAATCTACGATATTTACACCGAAACATGTGGTTTCCCCTATAATGCTGTATACAGAAATGCTTTAATAACTATCAGCTTGGATGAGTTTACTTCTCTCTTGTATGAGAGAATGAGTGCTGTTGAATCGACATATGCCGAAAAATGGTTTAGTGTTGCTGAAGACATTTATACTTACATTCTTTCAAAGGGTATTGAATCTTTAGAGAGATATATAGAACGTACCCAACTTGAATCCTATGTTCGCTGATCAGATGAATTAATATATTTAAAATAAACTTATATTTTTATGTATTTATATGTTTTTATGTATTTATATAACGCTCTTTCAATGAAAATTATATGTTATAAAAATGAAAACTCGTTTTACTTCCCTCGTATGTTCGATTTATTGACTACATTGATGATGATGGCTGTATATAATGTTTTTGTGTGGTGTGTGTGTGTGTGTGTGCGATGTGTGTGTGGTGTTAAGTCTGTAATGTTCATAGTTTAGCTTTACAGAGAGTAAAACTTTACTTTGTTGTTCTTTACCCCTTAGTATATGCTGGTTAGGTGCGGTTTTGCTAAATTTTTTGTAATTCATTACTAGGTTAATGTAAAATTAAACATTTCTCATGTTGGAGGATATGTTTGTGATAAAGCATTGAACGGAATGTGTTTTTGCTGAGTCTTGCTAGTACTTACTGCGTGTTTAAGTGGGATCTTTGTATATGTTTAGCTGAGTTTATTCTTACTAAGATGGTCAGGTTTTCGTGTATCTATATTTCTTAGTTCACTGTTACATCATGTTAGCTTTATTAATAGGAAAACTGTGTTACGTTAGCATACTTTCACCGGTCTATATGATAATTACACAATGTTGTGATAAATTTTTAGTTAAATATTACTGTCAGTGTAAAATTTAACATTGTTATGTTAGAGATATGCTGGACAAAGTGTGAATAGGTACGTTTTTGTATGCTATATTAGTTACTTTACTGCTGTTAGGTGCTGAAACTTTGGTTAATGTTGACGTTATATTCATGTTTAAGGATGAGTTAAGTTTGTCGGTTGT
>JABUQX010074328.1:27500-35000 GCA_015478945.1 Trachelipus rathkii | reverse complement strand
TATATATATAGCCCTACATCTTAAACAACAAAGCGTACATAAGGGGACATTAAAACAAGTTTTCATGTGTATAACATATAATTTCCAATAAAAAGAACATTAAATAAATAAATACATTCATACATATAAGTTTTTTATTTTAAATATATTAATCCATCTAATTAGAGTGACATAGGATTCTGTATAAATTGAGCAAGTTCTATATGTTTTTTCAGAGATTCAACACCATCCGAAAGGATGTAAGCATAAATACAACTTGCTGCACTAAACCATTTTTCTGCATATTTCGGTTCAACAGCACTCACTCGCTCCCGCCAGAGAGAAGTAAACGTATCCTGGTTGATAGTTATTAAGGCATTTCTGTATACTGCATTATACGGGAATCCATATGTTTCGGTGTAAATATCGTAGATTACACCATGAGCTATTTGAATTAAGTCCTCGAGTATAGCAACAACTTTAAGATGATACTTTAAGTCGTTTTTCATATCAAACAAAGCCATTATATTTGCAGATGTCTGAACAGTGAAACCTATACACGTACGCATGAATGTGTTAGCATAATTGGGTTTCCAATAGTTGCGTACATCAATACTTTTAACATTACCAGATGCAGCGAAAGCCACATCTATTCTATTATAACCACTCATGCTGTCACCTCTGATTTCATCAAGAGACGATGTCACAGATGACACATACTCAGCCTTTATCCAAGCTTCAAGGCTGTCGATAATCTTGAGGAATTCTTCAACCGTTATGATTAAAGGTATATTAGTTGCACCACCAATTGGAATACAGGGTAATATATTGCTCTTCATTCGTTTTAACCGAAAAAAAATGTAAAATGACACATCGTTGGATTACAAAGTCCTCGTAAGAGGACCGTCTGTAAAGAAGCGAACGAGAGGTCATCGTATCAGTACAACGAAAATGTGCTTACTGAGAAATTCGTATGTATAAAACAACCCTTACTAGGTAACGAGATTCTTTTCTGTCAACCATCAGAAGAAAGGTAAACAAAGAATACGACATACGAACGAACCATATCAGTTCAAAAGGGTATATATTTTCGTTCGAAACAAACAACAACAACAACAACAACAACAACAACAACAACAACAACAACATACCTAACAAAACATAACCTAAACTAAGAATATAATGTACATCAACAAACCTAACAACACCATACGTACGAATAAACTACTAACATTAACAAAGTTCCCACTTAACACCTGTAAAGTACTATGTTCAAACGTAAAAATTTCATGCTTTTATACCCTAAAGCAGTAAATCAGTAATCAAACTACCATTCAAGCCCCATCCTGTCCCTTCTGTCCACGTGTATTCTATTTGATCTATTCGATCTAATGAGTTAACAAACCATTTATAACATAAACGCAAACCTTTTCTTATTCATTAGTGATCAGGTATCAATCTAGAATGGACGTTAGTAAATTTATGTTCCGGGCTCCTGCTACTTGTCTTGTGTCTGGTCCTACAGGTTGTGGGAAAACCTTTCTGTTATTAAACATTTTAAAAGAGGTCGAGATTTTCGAACAAAAGCCTGTTAAAATCATATGGTGTTACAGTGTTTACCAAGAAAAGTTTAAAGACTACAAAGATGTAATCGAATTTCACGAAGGGTTATATGACATAAAGCCCTCCTTCAATGTTTGACCAGGGGCACAAAAAATTATAAGTCCTTGATGATTTGAGTGCATAAATGAATTGAGGCTATAGCCGAAACTTCACAGTTTACTCGCATTCAATTAAACATCACAGTATTTTTTTAACACAGAATATCTTTCATCAGAATAAGTATAAGAGGAGTGTCTTTAAACACCCAGTTATTAATCTTGTATTGAGACACCAAGAACACGAAGATATGAGTCCAGGGCTTCACACGTGTTACACATGTGGCACCCAGCAAATGTCCACTATCAAACGTAAAGGTTCGTTTAAAAGTATATAAAGAAGTTACATCGAAATATACCTCATGGTTATTTACTCTGTGAGCTTCATCCTAAGAACACGCATAGAGTGTTACTGCGTACAAATATCTTACCTAACGAGATTGAGACAGTATACATTACCTGAATAATGAGTACTCTAGTAGCAGATTATTTGCCTTCTTATGAGAAAAATTAAAACCCTGAAACGGTCTGAAAAACGTTAAAACGGTCTAGTGAAAGATGAACCAAATTAACAATAATACAATGATATAGCACTGACAAGTATCGACCTAAAAATCATATATAAAAGGAAATGTTATCCCGTTAAAGAGAGCTCAGAAGGTAAAGTTACGCCGTCACAGAAACATCATCATTAAAAAACTGGCTGCTAACGTAAGAAAGCTTAAAACAATAAAAAGAAACGCCTATTACAGAAACGGTGGTGGGGATGTCATACACATTAACTGTACTACTTTTCAACGTATAACGCTTCCTTTCGATAAAAACACCACAAAGTGGCTAGCTCACACATGCAGAGCATGAAGCAACAAGCGGTAGCGGTCTTTACCACATCACAACGATTTAATGAGAAGTTACGAACATAACCAAGGACCTTACACATCATACAAACAAACAACACACAAACACAGCAACAAAACAACAAACAACAACAACAAACAACAAAAACAACAACAACAAAGCAACACCAACACAACACACACCAACAACAACAACAACAACAACAACACAAACCAAACAAACCAACACCACACAACACAAAACAACAAAGTCTCGCAACAGCCACTCAAAACTCAGACAAGACTGATAACAAGCAAAGCATAATCAAGATCGACTATAATCCTATATCAAGCCATTAGAATTCAACAAAACAGCAGCCTTTGAGTTTATAATGACCTCAAGTTGAACAGAGAATAATTATGGAAGGAACTGCAACAAATATCCTAAACATCCCAATGACCTAAAACACTCATGAAAACAGAAACTCACCTATATCAAAAAATGCATATTTACAAAAAGTTAAGTAGATTAAAAGTTTTATTAAAATCACCCAAGGAAGATACAACTCTAACAACAGATACTAAACCTATGGTGAAAAGAGAAGCTAATTTTAGACATATACTCAAGGAAAGCTTACCAGTGAGGAGTAAGAAAACGGGTATAGCTCTATATAATATTTTAAAAGATCAGATTACATGGGATGATCTCGGTCAAATCATTATTGATGGAGAAACAATACTTGGATCGAATATTGTTGACTTGATATCTGATCTCTCCCGTGAATGGAAGAAGGCTCCAGTGACAGGATGGAACAGGATCAAACAAGAACTTCAGACTATTAATTTTCCAAGAAGTTTAATCATGAATAAACAAAGATTAGCGGATTTGGATAATATTCCAACGACGCCTAGACCTGATGCAAGTCCTGCTGGTACCTCTTTTGCGTCGGATAGATCAAAGTTGATAAATAGAGGTACATTGCGATCAAGAGCGAGTCGAATAAGAAAAAATCCATACAAAGTATCAAAATGGATTAGCATTTGATTATTTATTATGATTTTTTTTTTTATATGATTGTATTATTTGTAATTTAAAATTATGTATATATATATATTCTATGTTATCTTTCTGTATACACTTGCTATGTTTTTAGACTTGTAATTTAAAATAGTTAATATTATTTTGTAATTAAAAAATAAAATACTTCATATATACATCTGATTTTTTATATAACCTTCCAGTATAAAGGAATAAAATTTTTATTGTTAATGTCATTGTGAATCATGGAGGCCAAGGAAGCGGTCGATAAATATTACTTTGATGTGAAACAGCCATACAGTTACGGAGGTTTTTCAAGGTTTGCTTCAAAGTTTCCTCAAATTAATAAAAAAGAATTGAAAAAATATTTAGAAGGTGAGGATGCGTTTACCCTTCATAAACCTATACGAAAAAAATTTCCTACACGGAAAACTATAGCCCATCATTTAGATAGCGTATGGCAATTAGATTTGACCGATATGATAAAATATAAATCTTACAATGAAGGGTATCGATATATTCTTTTTGTGATAGATGTATATTCCAGATACTTATGGTTAAAGGTTTTAAAAGATAAAAAATCAAAGACTGTTGCTACAGCAGTCAGAGAAATTATAAATAATGATAACAGATATCCCAAAATGATATGGACAGATAAGGGTACAGAATTTTTAGGTAAAGAGTTTCAAGAAATAATTACTGAGTATGATATAGGGTATTACAACACATTTTCAGTTAATAAAGCCGCAATAGTTGAAAGAGTACAAAGAACTATAAAAGAAAGAATGCATAGGTATTTCACAAAGATGAATACATTTAAATATATAGATATACTACAGGACTTGGCTTACTCTTATAATCGGTCTCATCATAGAACACTTAAGAATACCCCTATAGAGATGGTAAAGACGAAACCTTTGTACCTTCAACCCCAGGGAAAAAATTAAAGGAACACAGTATTAAAAGTAGGAGATTATGTTAAGAGTAATCTAGGGAGCTTGATGAAAATTTCAGTAAAAGGTAAAGCAGGCATGGTCGAGAGAAGTTTTTAAAGTGGATACCATCAGAGAATTCCCTAGAGACAGAGGTTTAAAATTATACTATCTTGAGGATTTAGACGGAGAAAAAATAAAAGGGGATTCTAAAACCAAGAAATACAGGAAATACAATTTGATTCCTAAGAGTCGATGAGTATAAAATTAGAAAAAATAGTATGATTCTAAGGAAAAGGTAAAAAATAAACAGTATCTTGTTATCAAATGGGTAGGTTACCCAATGAAGTTTAACAGTTATATAAATGCTAGTGAAATTAAGAAACATTGATCAGTTTACTTTGTGACCATGGAGAGTGAAGATCATTTCTATTTAACGCTGCCCTCATCGGCTTCTATGGATCTACATCCGGAAAATAAAATATCAGACTATACAACTCAATTATTGAACCCTATAACTTTCGATAGAGAACTGTATGAAGCAGGATTAAGTGAAATAATTCTCGATGTTGGTATAGAGAATATACCTGTTACAAATTTGGCGTTTACGATATTTAGAAATGTTGATAATGTTAAAAATGTATTAAAAAGTAACGCTAGTACGGCAACCCTCAAACGAGGCAAGAATGAATATTTCTACGAAAATTATGCAATAAACAATGGTCTCTATAAATCGATTACCGAGGTGTTCATAGACTTAAACAAAAAATTGAAGCAAGTGAATTATGTAAAGATTTAGTGTTTCTTGTTAATAAACCCGTTAACGAAGATAACGTGTTAATCACATTAAAATCTCATGAGGAGGTGAACCTGAAAGATATAAGTTTATTTATTTTCCGTCCTTCAGTTTGGTTTCGTAGTTGTTGTTACTCACATATATACAAAATATCGCGAAATAATAAACCACCTCTAAAGGCTCTAATGCATTATATACCAACGATGGAAGAGTATGTCACAAAAAATGACACCGTGACTTCATTACATTTTGTATGCATGCCTTCTAAGATGTTTCAAGATCCTGGTATGGCCTATGTTTATACAGATATTATAGATCATCAGTACGTAGGGAATACTAAAGCCTCTTTGTTAAGAGTAGTTCATTTTCCTAAAGGTAAAAGAGTTATAAGTTTTCCTAATGTTCACTACTTACCCCTGAATAAGACCCAACTGAGTTCGATTCGTATTTATATAAGAGATGTAGAAGGTAAGCCATACCCATTCACGACTGGAACAGCAGTGTGTAAAGTACATATAAGAAGGAAGCTCCGTTAAATAATAATAATGGAAAGAGAACGAGTCTTCAGGGGATCAAGAATGCAGAGGGGGTATGGTTTAGGTGGATTTTTTGCTTCGTTGTTCAGACGGGCCATCCCTTTGTTTAAATCAGGAGGTAAATATCTTGCTAAAAAAGCAGCTAGGACAGGTATAGATACTTTCCAGGATATCATGGGCGGTATCGACCCTCGAACAGCTGTAAAACGTCGACTAGCCGATGCTTCTGATGAAATGTTAGATGATGTTAAACGAAAAATACGACGTAAGATGACTGGTCAAGGTGTAGGTCATCGTAAAAAAACCTATAAAGAGGAATAGGAAAGGACCATTAAAGAAAAAGTGTATTGATGTGTTTACCCTTTAATAATGATGCTGAATGGCAACTATTTTACATAAACAGTGACTATTTTGTATATAAGAAATGTTTAAACAAATCTCTCCTCATTATACGTTTGGTGCATGTACCAGCAAGATGCATTTCCTCCATCCCTCCAGTCCAGACTGTTGTAAGAGTGAATTGGATCTCTTCTCTGTGAACCCTACACAGATTAGTGTGAGTGAATCCAACTTTATTAGTATTAATCCCGTTCACTCAATTACAAATACAGATGTACCTCTCGATTTCAATATTCCTGGCACTTCTGATCAATATCTTGACCCTTCGAATGTATTTTTATATCTAAAGACTAAGTTAGTAAACGAAGATGGTTCAGATCTCACAGGAACCGATCACATAGTATCCACCGAAACAAATTTCCTGTATACGTGTTTTAATCAACTTGAGGTATTTTTAAATGAAACATCTCTAGGAGCATCAGCTGCAAGTTACCCTTATCGAAGTTATATTGAAACTTTATTAAATTATTCTCAAGATGCGAAGGAGTCTCATCTACAATCATGTGGATATTACAATTTAAAAGATGTGGAGAACCACAGAACCCATGCTGGTAAATCTAAAAATAACACCTATGAATATTATGGACGGGTAAATGGTGATATATTCTCTCAGGAAAGACTTATTCTACCATCAGTGGATATGCGTATCAGGTTAACTAGATCTACACCTGAATTTGCTCTTAATGTTAAAAGGCTCTTTTAGCAAACAACTACGGCACCCAAAAGCCTATCTTTAAATTACTGGACGCTTATCTTTATGTACGTAAAGTGAAATTATCGCCCATTAAACATATGGAAATAGAGAAATCTCTTTTGACTGATACAGCGAAATATCCAATCAAGAGAATTGAAACTAAAATTTTTAACTTTACCCAAGGGTTATCGAGCATTAATATACCTAACATAGTCAATGGAAGCTTACCTCAGAAGGTAATAATAGGAATTGTAGAACACGACGCATATTCTGGAAACTATGGAAAGTCCCCCTTTAAATTTACCCATTTCGGACTTAGAGGGGTCAGTTTACATGTGAATGGTCAACCTTACGGTCGTGATTATGAGATGATATATGAAGACTCACATTCCCAATGCTCACGGCCTTTTTACGA
This sequence comes from Trachelipus rathkii, assembly GCA_015478945.1. Lineage (NCBI taxonomy): Eukaryota > Metazoa > Arthropoda > Malacostraca > Isopoda > Trachelipodidae > Trachelipus > Trachelipus rathkii. Next base: position 27,716 of record JABUQX010074328.1, on the reverse strand, counting down.
TTTGTTTGCTAATACGGTATCATGCAGCGATAACGGTACGGGTGTTGATCTCAAGAATTATGCTGAAAACAGTTAAATTTATATGGCATACGCATCTTCACTGCTGATCTTTCAGCTTGTAATGGCTATCATCTCAATATCCTAAGAAAAGGAACATTAGGATTAGTCTCAAATTTGGACAAAGTTTGACATCCCCAATCTCAGTTCTGGTGTATT
>JABUQX010074328.1:0-22500 GCA_015478945.1 Trachelipus rathkii | reverse complement strand
GATGAGCAGGGAAGAGCCATCTTAAAAGGGAAAGGAGATGCAGGAAAATGTGAAAATTATAGAGGAATTGCTCTTATACCACATGTAACAAAGTTGTATGAGAGAATAATAGAAGGAAGGACAAGAGCCCGGGTAGGACCAATTTTGGGAGAGAGACAACATGGATATAGGAAAAATTGGAGTGTTACAGATTTGATTTTTGGATTAAAAATGGTGATGGAAAAGGCTTTGGAGTTTATCGAGAGTCTCTATATTGCTTATATAGCTTTCATAGACTTGCAGCAAAAGGCCTTTGATTCCATACAAAGAGAGAGGTTATGGGAATGTATGGAAGAAAGATATGGGGTGACAGGGCGTTTGATAAAGGATGGAAGTAGACCTAGAGGAAGACCAAGAAAGAGATGGAAGGAAACAATAGAAGAAACTCTCAGGAGGTTTGGCATGATAGACATCGAAGCTCTGCGGGGATTAGGTTTCAAGGATAAAACAGGATGGTGGAACATGCTGTTGCCCTAACGGACGTTAAGTCTACTTCTGGAAGCTGAAGATTATTATTATTATTATTATTATTATTATTATTATTATTATTATTATTATTATTATTATTATTATTATTATTATTATTATTATTATTATTATTTTATATATATATATATATATATATATATATATATATATATATATATATATATATATATATATATATATATATATATATAAGTAGTAAGGCTAACAGTTCGTAGACAACCTAAGGAATGCGAGCGTTGAGTGTCCTTATCAGCGTTAGCTGATAAGGACACGTGTTTCGAGATAACGCTAATTGCTTTTACTGATAACGATCGGTTCTTTTCTTATTTCGGTGTATTTAATTTATTTTTATTTAAATAAAAATAAATTAAATAAATTAAATAAATTAAATAAATAAATTAAATAAATTAAATAAATTAAAAAAAATTAAATAAATTAAATTATATATATTATACCCGTATAAAGTCCCGCACCGCACCGCTCCGCACCGCACCGCACCGCACCGCTCCGCTCCGAAACTTATTATTATTATTATTATTATTATTATTATTATTATTATTATTATTATTATTATTATTATTATTATTATTATTATTATTATTATTATTATTATTACGAAGAATCGATTCCCGTAGGGAATCGATTCTGAGTCGAAAACGATTCCTGCAAGGAATCATTTTTTGCGCACTCCGACTCCGACTCCGGCTCCGGCTCCGGCTCCGGCTCCGGCTCCGTCCGGGTTCGGTTTGGTTCAGACATCAGTTAGTGTTGATCGGATGATGGTGTTGTTGTTTTTATTTTTATTATTATTATTATTATTATTATTATTATTATTATTATTATTATTATTATTATTATTATTATTATAATGAAATGATTTTTAGGCACCGGCTCTGGCTCAGTCTATGGCTCCGGATATATATTTACATGGGTTAGAGTTATCGAACTCTGGTTAAAATTTGGGGGGGTTAGATGAGGAGGTACCCTCGTCGTAGCCGTGATTACGTCCCCCCTGGGTCCCCCGAAGGGGGACCCCACCCCCATTCAAAAGTCGAAGTGTTCGTATAAGGTTGAAATTTGGTGAGAGGATTCAGAGTTGAGTTTCAAGAAAGTTAGTATTGGATTCTGAGGAGTTGGCTTCGGCACCGGTGCTGGAGCCGCTGCGGTGCCGTATTAATAAACAGTCGTATAACAACAATATTGGTGTGTTTATATAGGTTATCGAAGTCGTGGAGTTCGAATATGATGGTTATAAGTCCATATAGGGTGTCTAGGATCCCCCAGAGGGGGATTTCACCCCAAACATTAAATATTGACGTAGAAAGCTGAAACTCGGTATACACCTATCATATAAGTTATCATTACTGTAGCCAGTGTTAAATTGTAGTGAGCACCCCATGGAGGGATGCTAGCCCCTCAAAAACTTGAATACTGTTGTAGAAGGCTTGAAACTTGTACACACCTAACATATAAGGTATCGTTGTTAGCCTGTGTTAATGCAGAGCACCTAGGGATGCTAGCCCCAGAAAACTTGGAATATTGACGTAGAGCGATGAAACTCGGTATACACCTATCATATAAGGTATCATTGCTAAAACCAGTGTTAAATTGTAGTAAGCACCCCATGGGGGGATGTTGGCCCGTCAAAAACTTGAATATTGACGTAGAGCGAGGAAACCAGGTATACACCTATCATATAAGGTATCATTGCTGAAACCAGTGTTAAATTGTAGTGAGCACCCCATGGGGGATGCTGGCCCCACAAACCTAGAATATTGACGTAGAAGGCTGAAACTCGGTGTAAACCCTTCATATAAGTACCCATGCTGTAGACGAGATGAAATGACCATGAGCACCCATGGGGGATTCATCCCAAACCTGAAATATTGACATAGAACGATGAAACTCGGTATATAGCCCATCATATAAGGTACTCACATCATACATGGGTTAAATAGCCGTACACACGCCAAAGGGGGTCTCCGGCCCCACAAACCTGAAATATTGGCATAGAACGACGAAACTTGGTATAACTTATGATGTATTCACGATACAGAAAAGAAAAATAAAAAAAAAAATTAAAAAAATAAAAAAATTTTAAAATTTTAAAAACTTTTAAAAATTAAAAACCAAGAAAAATTAAACATATTTTATTCTTTTTAAGTTTATAACTTAAAAAATTTACGTTTTTTATAAATCAAACAGCCTCTAGAGCCTCCTGAGCCTATGGAGCCTCTTGAGCCTCTTGAGCCTCCGCAGCCTCCTCAGCCTCCCCCACCTCACGCCCCTTCCCATCTATGATCTATTGATTCATGTCATATTTTGCATAACATAACACAAAACTTTCATTTATTTTGTTTTATATGCTTTAAACAGTTTGTTTTTACTAAAATTTACGCTTTTCATATTTATAACTTAAGAAATTTGTGTTTTTACATACCCTAAAGCTGTAAATCAGTAAATCAAACCACCCACCCCTTCCCCCTCCCTACCCCAATCCTGGATATTTATACATTAGTAATATTTAACAAAATTTTATCATAACCTTGTCTGATTATTATACTGACCGATGAATATATGCTAACGTAACAAAGTTTTCACATCAATAAAGCAAACATAGCATCACCTGAACTACGAATATAACGTACACTCACAAACCTAACATACCCTACTCACACTTTTTTTTCTAACATATCATGGATATTTCCACATCAATATAGTAATATTTAACAAAATTTTAGCATAACCTTGTGTAATTGTCATCCTGATCAATAAATATATACTAACGTAACAAAGTTTTCACATCAATAAAGCAAACATAGCATCAACTGAACAATGAATATAATGTACAATGACAAAACCTAACATACCTTTACGCTCGAATAACCTGCTAACAATAGCAAAGTTCCATATTTAACAACAGTAAAGTAATTAACAATACATACAGAACGAGCAGATACGTCGCTGATACGGAAAATATTCATTTAACAAATCAGTAGCACGCGGTGTTTGTTTATTTATATTTATTTATTTTCTTTTTAATTTCATTTCTTTAAAACTTTTTTGTTTTTTAAAAACGTTTATTTATTTTTAAGTTCATTTCATTAAAACTTTTTGTTTTTAAAAAACTTTTATTTTTTTAAATTTTATTTCTTTAAAACTTTTTGTGTTTAAAAAACTTTTATTTATTTTAACTATTTATTTAAAACTTTTTGTTTTAATTTTATTTCTTTAAAACTTTTTGTTTTTTTACTAAAATTTTATTCTTTTTTATGTTTATAACATAAAAAATTTACATTTTTACATACACTAAAACAGTAAATCAGTAAATCAAATCACCCATCTTATCATCCCCAACTCATCCATAATCTATAGATCTATTGATCTATTAGGATAACAGTTGACATAACAAAGTTTCACCCCTATTAAAGTTAAACTACGAACATAACATACTTAACACACAGCAATAGTACGAATAAACAACCATCACTAGCATCTTAACCAATAAAGTTCACATAGAGGGAAGTAAAACAAGTTTCCATTTTTTATAACATATAATTTTCAATGAAAAGAGCATTACATAAATACATAAATAAAAACATACGCTTTATTTTTAAACATATTAATTCATCTAATCAGGGGTCAGAGGATTCTGTATAAATTGAGCAAGTTCTACATATTTCTCCAGAGATTCAATACCCTTTGAAAGATGCAAGTGTAAATACTGTCTGCTGCATTAGTCCATTCTTCGGCATACACAGATTCATTAGCATGCACTCTCTCGGTCCAGAGAGAAGTAAACGTATCCTTGTTGATAGTTGTTAGTGCACTCCTGTATATCGCATTATACGGTAAACCACATGTTTCTTTGTAAATTTCGTAGATTACACCGTGTGCTATATGAATTAAGTCCTCGAGTATTTCGACATCTTTAAGATGAGACGTTAATTCATTTTTCATTTTAACCAAAGCTGTAATATTTTCAGATGATTGAACAGTGAAACCTATACATGTACGCGCGAATGTGACAGCATTGAGGGGATGCCAATAGTTACGTACATCAATACTTTTAACATTAGCAGAGGCGGTGAAAACAACCTCTATTCTATTATAACCTCTCACACTGTCACCTCTGATAGATATTTCACCTGGAGGCGATCCGTCAGATGACGCGTACTCAGCCTTTATCCAAGCTTCTGTGGCATCGATAATCTTGATGAATTCTTCAATCGAAATGAATAAAGGTCTATTATTTGCACCTCCGAATGGAATACAGGTAATATATCGCTCTCCAGTCGTTTGACGAAAAAATATAAATACCACATCATTGGGTATTACGAAGGTCCTCGTAAAGATATTTCTAACATGCTTAGGAACAGAATGAGATGTCATCATACCAGCACAGCGAAAAATGTCTTACTGACGAAAATCGTATGTATAAACAGCCTCAAAAGGTAATGAGATTCTTTCTTTCGACCAATCAGAAGAAAGTAAACAAGTATAGGATGAACGAACGAACCATATTGGTTCAAATAATACCATGTACATGTGCTATACCCTATTCGTTTCAGTTCATGTAAGTATTTTCATGTTCAGAGGTTACATTCAGAGCATTTACTGATCGTATTTGTATTTTCAAACCAGGTCTTACAATCAATTCGTTTCACTTTTTATATATGTATGTTCTGTTTCACTAGAGTTATTAGATACAAGTCGAGTTTTATACTAGGGTCTTACGAGCAAGTCGTTTCATGATTGTATTTGTATCACCTGTTTCACTAGACTTATCAGATACAAGTTGAGAAATTGTTCAAGCTCCTCCCACTTTACGAAACATTACGCAATACCTATGATTCTTGTTTGGTTCGTTTTCGAAAAGGTCACATGATGTAAACAGAAACACGTTTATTTTTTATAACATATAATTCTTCAACAAAAGAGCATTATATAAATATATAAAAACACTATCCGGCAACTCATTCGATACATATTAATTCATCTATTCATGAGACAGAGGATTCTGTATATTTGAGCACGTTCTATATATCTCTCCAGAGATTCAATGCCCTTTGAAAGGATGTAAATATAAATGTCACTTGCAACACTAAACCATTTTTCTGCATATTTTGGTTCAACAGCATTCATTCTCTCGATCCAGAGAGAAGTAAACGTGTCCATGCTGATAATTGTTAGTGAATGCCTATATAGCATTATACGTGTAAACTACATGTTTCAGTGTAAACATCATAGATTACACTGTGTGAGCTATATGTATTAAGTCCTCGAGTATATCAACATCGTTAAGATGCGATGTTAATTCATTTTTTATTTTAATCAAAGCTGTAATATTTTCAGATGTTCGAACTGTGAAACCTATTATTGTACGCCAGAAAGTTGCCCCATCGATTGGTCTCCAATAGATGCGTACATCAAGGCTTTTAACATTGTCACACGACCAGAAAGTGGCATATATTCTATTAGAACCGTTCTCACTGTCTCCCCAGTCAGATATTTCACTACGCTTCGATGCATCGGATAACACACGCTCATCCGTTACCCAAGCTGCAACGATGTCGATAATCTCGATGAATTCTTCAACAGAAATGAATAAAGGTCTATTATTTGAACCTATGGACGGAATACAACCAATGGATCGGTCTCCATTCGGTTTACGAATAAATATAAATGACACATCATTGGGTATTACGAAAGACCTCGTAAAGATATCAACAACAAGCGTAGAGATGCGTGGCGATGTCATCGTACCAGCACAGCGAAAAATGTCCTACTGAAGAAAATAGTATAAACAATCCTTAAAGGTAATGGGATTCTTTCTTTCAACCAATCCTAAGAGCGTAAACAAGGATATAACACACGAACGAACCATAACGGTTCAAAAGTCTATACAACATGCCATATACAACTTTGTTTAAACATGAAATCGGATCATATATTTGTATTTTCATATCTATGACTTACGAGCAATTCGTTTCACATATATATTTGTATTTCCTGTTTCACTAGAGTTATCAGATACAATTCGAGAATTTGCTCAAACTCCTCCCACTTTTCGAAACATTACGCAATACCATTGATTCTTGTTTTGTTAACAACGTTTCACACTTAACAACAGTAGAGTAACTAACATAACATACAAAATCGTAACCTACTCATACTTTCTCAAGCATACCTCTAACATAACAATGTTAATTTTACATTAACATGGTAATATTTAACAAAAAGTTATCATAACATTGGCTAATTATCATACTAATCAACGAATATACGCTAACGTAATAAAGTTTTCACATCAATAAAGCTGCATAACCTGAGCTGCTAAAAATAGTGTACAACGACAAACCTAACACAACTTACGCATGAATAAATCTGTTAACATTACCAAAAAGTCCCACTCCCAATACTGGTAAAGTAATCAACACAAAGTACAAAACCAAACTATTCTGTACTTTCAAACATATCTCTAACATATTAACGTTAATTTTACATTGACACAGTAATATTTAACAAAATTTTATCACATCCTTATCTAATTATCATACAGAACAACGAATATACGCTAACGTAACACTTTTTACATTAAATTGTAAAATTTAACAAAAATTCATCATAACCATGTCTAATTTTCATAAGACCAACGAATAACTATAAACATAACAAAGTTTTTTGGTCCAAACACAATATAAAAAAATAACAGTTTGTCCAAGTACATAACATAAAAGTTCTTTGAATAAAATATCATAATAAAGTGTAATAGTTTACTGATTTTAAAGCAGCTAACAGCAGTAAAGTAACTAACATTGCATACAGAACGTAACATATTCATGCTTTTTCAAGCGTATCTGTAACATATCATAGGTATTTTTACCTTAACATAGTAATTTTTAACAAACATTTATCATAACCGTACCTATTTATCATACATACCTACGAATATATGCTACCATAACAATGTTTTCACATTAATAAAGCTAACATAGCAACATATGAACTAAGAAAATAATGTACAATGACAAACTTAACACAACTTACGCACTAATAAACAGTTAACATTAACAAAGTTCCACACTTAACACTAGTAAAGTAAACCAACATTGCATACAAAACGGAACCATTCACTGTTTTTTCCAAACATATTCTAATATATTAATCATTAATTTTATACAACGGTAATATTTAACAAAAATTTATAATAACATTGTCTAATTATCATACAGACCAACGAATAACTGTAAACATAACAAAGCTTTATCCAAACATAACATAAAAATAAGTTCTTTGAATAAAATATCAGCAATTGTAATAGTTTACTGATTTTAAAGCAGTAAATCAGTAAATCAGTAAATCAAACCATCAACCCCTCCCCGCCCCTCCCACCATGAACCTTTGATCTATTGATCTATTGATTCATGTCATATGTTCTGAGTGACTATTTGATTGAATTATAGGACAAAACGTTTTTTTATATACCAACCATCAATATATGCTAACGTAACAAAGTTTTTTTACATTAATAAAGCTAATATAGCATTGAACTCAGAATATAATGTACAACGACAAACCTAACACACCATACGTACGAATAAACTACTAACATTAACAAACTTCCGCACTTAACAACAGTAAAGTACCTAACACTTCATACAAAACGTAACCTATTCATACTTTTTCAAACATATCTCTAACATATCAATGTTAATTTTACATTAACATCGTGATTAACAAAATTTAACATAACCCAGTCTAATCATCATACTGCCAGCGAATATATTGCCAACGTAACAAATTTTTACATCAACTTCGTAATATTTAACAAAAATTCAACATAACCTCGTCTAAATATCATAATCCCCAACGAATAATTGCAAACATAACAAAGTTTTAACCAAACACAACATAAATATAACAAAATTTTATCCTGACATCATAAAAATAAGTTCTTTTGAATAAAATATCACAGGAAAACGTTAATAGTTTACTGATTTTAAAGTCACTAATCCCTGCAAATCGGTAAATCAAACCACCCATCCTCGTAGTCCCCATACCCACCCACTACCTATGATCTAAATTGAGTCAAGACATATTTCGAGTACCATTTAAGATAAACATAACATAAAAATAAGTTCTTTATATACTGATCTACGAATATATGCTTACGCAACAAAGTTTTAGCATCAATAACCTGACATTCAATAACATCAATAACATTCATAACCTGAACTAAGAATATAATGTACAAATGCAAACCTAACACACCTCGCGCATGAATAATCCGCTAAAATCCTGAAAATTCCCTACTTATCAGAGGTAAAATAGCTAACAGGTCATGTCAACACACGATATATGTCTCACCTTTCTTTGCATATCAGCAACAGGTGCCGTATTATCTAACAAAATCCCTTTAACAAAGTGACCAATCTATCAAAGATACCAGCATCTTGAACTATGAATTGACACTAACTTCATCAAAAGGTCATTCGTTTCGAATATAACATCATTTGAACTATGAATAAACGTAGACATTAGCAAAAATTCTCTGGGAAACCTAGCATTACTCAACAAAAACTTATCCTAGGCTCAGTTTCTAACATATCATCGTCAGTTAACACAGAAATATCTTACAAAACTCATCATTTCTCTAACAAATCAGTGTTATTTTCACACTGTCATAGTAACATTTGACATAACGTACCTAACTTGCGAATAAACAGTTTTCATTAACCAAGAGTATCTAAAGCAACACATCACCTACCGAGAGAAAATCCAATGCATGTGTTCCTTGGAAAGGGTGCAGAACTGAGATGGGGATCACTGGCGCGGGAGCGGGCATACCCTCCGAAGGTGGGGTAAGACCTCAGCCCTTTGGGCTGAGGCCGAAAACCCGCTTACACCCCTGTACGTATGGTGTGTTAGGTTTATCGTTGTACATTATTTTCTTAGTTCATATGATGCTATGTTAGCTTTATTAATATGAAAACATTGTTATGTTAGCATATATTCGCTGTTTAAAAAACTTATTTTTTGTGTTATGTTTAGTCGGAATGATACTAGATATAAGGACATGGAACTTGGGACAGATCGTTAGATCAAAAGTACGCTGGTGGAGGGGTGGGAGGGTTGATTGCTTCATTTACTGATTTACTGATTTATCGCTTTTAAAAACAGTAAACTATTACAATTTACTAAGATATTTGGTCAAAGAACGGCTTTTATGCTATATTGACAAGTTTGCTATAGTTTAATAGTTACTCGATGGCCCAAGGATAATTAGACAAGGTTATTATAAATTTTTGTTAAATATTACTGCGTTAATGTAAAATTAACGTTAATATGTTAGAGATATGTTTGGAAAAAGCATGAATAGGTTACGTTTTGTATGCAATGTTGGTTACCTTACTATTAGGTGTGGAACTTTGTTAATGTTAGCAGTTTATTCGTGCGTAAGGTGTGTTAGGTTTGTCGTTGTACATTATTTTCTTAGTCCATATGAATGTATGTTAGCTTTATTGGTGTGAAAACATTGTGTTACCTTAACATATATTCGTAGGTATGTATGATAAATAGGTAAGGTTATGATAAATGTTTGTTAAATATTACTATGTTAAGGTAAAAATACCTATGATATGTTACAGATACGTTTGAAAAAGCATGAATATGTTACGTTCTGTATGCAATTTACTGATTTACTGATTTACTGCTTTAAAATCAGTAAACTATTACACTTTACTATGATATTTTATTCAAAGAACTTATTTTTATGTTATGTATGGATAAAACTTTGTTATTTTTATGTTATGTTTGGATAAAACTTTGTTATGTTTGCAATTATTCGTTGGGGATTATGATATTTAGGTAAGGTTATGATGAATGTTTTTGTTAATTTATCATGTTTACTATAAAAAAGTACATGTTAGCGTATACTGTTGTTCTGTAAGATAATTAGATAAGATGATAAATTTTTGTTAAATATTACTGTGTCAATGTAAAATTAACGTTAATATGTTAGAGATATGCTTGAAAAAGTATAGAATAGTTACGTTTGTACGCTATGTTAGTTACTTTACTATTGTTAAATGTGGGACTTTGTTAATGTTAACAGTTTATTCATGCGTACAGGGTTTATCGTTGTACACTATTTTCTTATTATGCTATGTTAGCTTTATTGATGTGGAAAACTTTATTACGTTAGCGTATATTCATTGATTAGTATGATAATTAGCCAATGTTATGATAACGTTTTGTTAAATATTACCATGTTAATGTAAAATTAACATTGTTATGTTAGAGGTATGCTTGAGAAAGTATGAGTAGGTTACGATTTTGTATGTTATGTTAGTTGCGTAATGTTTCGAAAACGAACCAGACAAGAATCATAGGTATTGTACAATGTTTCGAAAAGTGGGAGGAGTTTGAGCAAATTTCCGAATTGTATCTGATAACTCTAGTGAAACAGGAAATACAAATATATATGTGAAACGAATTGCTCGTAAGTCATAGATATGAAAATACAAATATATGATCCGATTTCATGTTTAAACAAAGTTGTATATGGCATGTTGTATAGACTTTTGAACCGTTATGGTTCGTTCGTGGTTATATCCTTGTTATGCTCTTAGGATTATTGTTGTTAAATCCCATTACCTTTAAGGATTGTTTACACACTCATCAGTAAGACATTTTTCGCTGTGTTGGTGATGATATCGCCACACCCCTACGCTTGTTGTTGATATCTTTACGAGGTCTTTCGTTATACCCGATGATGTGTCATTTATATTTATTCGTAAACCGAATGGAGACCGATCCATTGGTTGTATTCCGTCCATAGGTTCAAATAATAGACCCTTATTCATTTCTGTTGAAGAATTCATCAAAATTGTCGACATCGTTGCAGCTTGGGTAACGGATGAGCGTGTGTTATCCGATGCATCGATGCGTAGTGAAATATCTGACTGGGGAGAGAGTGAGAACGGTTCTAATAGAATATATGCCACTTTCTGGTCGTGTGACAATGTTAAAAGCCTTGATGTACGCATCTATTGGAGACCAATCGATGGGGCAACTTTCTGGCGTACAATAATAGGTTTCACAGTTCGAACATCTGAAAATATTACAGCTTTGATTAAAATAAAAAATGAATTAACATCGCATCTTAACGATGTTGATATACTCGAGGACTTAATACATATAGCTCACGGTGTAATCTATGATGTTTACACTGAAACATGTAGTTTACCGTATAATGCTATATATAGGCATTCACTAATAACTATCAGCATGGACACGTTTACTTCTCTCTGGATCGAGAGAATGAATGCTGTTGAACCAAAATATGCAGAAAACTGGTTTAGTGTTGGAGATGCCATTTATATTTACATCCTTTCATAGGGCATTGAATCTCTGGAGATATATAGAACTTGCTCAAAATATACAGAATCCTCTGTCTCATGAATAGATGAATTAATATGTATCGAATGAGTTGCCGGATAGTGTTTTTATATATTTATATAATGCTGTTTTCATTGAAAATTATGTTAGAAAAAATGAAAACGTGTTTTACTGTTCCCCATCATGTGACCTTTATTGGTTAAGATGCTATTGAAGGATCATAGGTATAGCGTAATGTTTCGTGAAGTGGGAGGAGCTTGAACAATTTCTCAACTTGTATCTGATAAGTCTAGTGAAACAGGTGATACAAATACAATCATGAAACGACTTGCTCGTAAGACCCTAGTATAAAACTCGACTTGTATCTAATAACTCTAGTGAAACAGAACATATATATATATAAAAAGTGAAACGAATTGATTGTAAGACCTGGTTTGAAAATACAAATACGATCAGTAAATGCTCTGAATGTAACCTCTGAACATGAAAATACTTACAGTCTTACATGAACTGAAACGAATAGGGTATAGCACATGTGATATTATTTGAACCAGTATGGTTCGTTCGTTCACCCTATACTTGTTTACTTTCTTCTGATTGGTCGAAAGAAAGAATCTCATTACCTTTTGAGGCTGTTTATACATACGATTTTCGTCAGTAAGACATTTTCGCTGTGCTGGTATGAAGACATCTCATTCTGTTCCTAAGCATGTTAGAAATATCTTTACGAGGACCTTCGTAATACCCAATGATGTGGTATTTATATTTTTTCGTCAAACGAATGGAGAGCGATATATTACCTGTATTCCATTCGGAGGTGCAAATAATAGACCTTTATTCATTTCGATTGAAGAATTCATCAAGATTATCGATGCCACAGAAGCTTGGATAAAGGCTGAGTACGCGTCATCTGACGGATCGCCTCCAGGTAAAATATCTATCAGAGGTGACAGTGTGAGAGGTTATAATAGAATAGAGGTTGTTTTCACCGCCTCTGCAAATGTTAAAAGTATTGATGTACGTAACTATTGGCATCCCCTCAATGCTGTCACATTCACGCGTACATGTATAGGTTTCACTGTTCAATCATCTGAAAATATTACAGCTTTGGTTAAAATGAAAAATGAATTAAAGTCTCATCTTAAAGATGTCGAAATACTCGAGGACTTAATTCATATAGCACACGGTGTAATCTACGAAATTTACAAAGAAACATGTGGTTTACCATATAATGCGATATACAGGAGTGAACTAACAACTATCAACAAGGATACGTTTACTTCTCTCTGGACCGAGAGAGTGCATGCTAATGAATCTGTGTATGCCGAAGAATGGACTAATGCCGCAGGCAGTATTTACCCTTACATCCTTTCAAAGGGTATTGAATCTCTGGAGAAATATGTAGAACTTACTCAATTTATACAGAATCCTCTGACCCCTGATTAGATGAATTAATATGTTTAAAAATAAAGCGTATGTTTTTATTTATGTATTTATGTAATGCTCTTTTCATTGAAAATTATATGTTATAAAAAATGGAAACTTGTTTTACTTCCCTCCATGTGAACTTTATTGGTTAAGATGCTAGTGATGGTTGTTTATTCGTACTGCTGCTGTGTGTTAAGTATGTTATGTTCGTAGTTTAACTTTAACAGGGGTAAAACTTTGTTATGTCAGCTGTTATCCTAATAGATCAATAGATCTATGGATCATGGATGAGTTGGAGGATGATAAGATGGGTGATTTGATTTACTGATTTACTGTTTTAGTGTATGTAAAAAATGTAAATTTTTTATGTTATAAACATAAAAAAGAAAAAAAAATTTAGTAAAAAAAAACAAAAAGTTTTAAAGAAATAAAATTAAAACAAAAAGTTTTAAATAAATAGTTAAAATAAATAAAAGTTTTTTAAACACAAAAAGTTTTAAAGAAATAAAATTTAAAAAAAAATAAAAGTTTTTTAAAAACAAAAAGTTTTAATGAAATGAACTTAAAAATAAATAAACGTTTTTTAAAAACAAAAAAGTTTTAAAGAAATGAAGTTAAAAAGAAAATAAATAAATAAATAAATAAACAAACACCGCGTGCTACTGATTTGTTAAATGAATATTTTCCGTATCAGCGACGTATCTGCTCGTTCTGTATGTATTGTTAGTTACTTTACTGTTGTTAAATATGAAACTTTGTTATTGTTAGCAGGTTATTCGAGCGTAAAGGTATGTTAGGTTTTGTCATTGTACATTATATTCATTGTTCAGTTGATGCTATGTTTGCTTTTTTGATGTGAAAACTTTGTTACGTTAGTATATATTTATTGATCAGGATGACAATTACACAAGGTTATGCTAAAATTTTGTTAAATATTACCAAATTGATGTGAAAATATCCATGATATGTTAGAAAAAAAGTGTGAGTAGGGTATGTTAGGTTTGTGAGTGTACGTTATATTCGTAGTTCAGGTGATGCTATGTTTGCTTTATTGATGTGAAAACTTTTTACGATAGCATATATTCATCGGTCAGTATAATAATCAGACAAGGTTATGATAAAATTTTGTTAAATATTACTATGTTAATGTAAAAATATCCAGGATTGGGGTAGGGAGGGGAGGGGTGGGTGGTTTGATTTACTGATTTACAGGTTTAGGGTATGTAAAAACACAAATTTCTTAAGTTATAAATATGAAAAGCATAAATTTTAGTAAAAACAAACTGTTTAAAGCATATAAAACAAAATAAATGAAAGTTTTGTGTTATGTTATACAAAAATATGACATGAATCAATAGATCATAGATGGGAGGGGCGTGAGGTGGGGAGGCTGAGGAGGCTGCGGAGGCTCAAGAGGCTCAAGAGTCCAGAGGCTCAGGAGGCTCTAGAGGCTGTTTGATTTATATAAAAAAAACGTAAATTTTTTAAGTTATAAACTTAAAAAGAATAAAATATGTTTAATTTTTTTTTTTAATTTTTTTAAAAAATTTTTAAATTTTTAAATTTTTTTAAAAAATTTTTAAAATTTTTAAAAAAAATTTTTAATTTTTAAAAAAAATTTTTTTAATTTTTTTTTTAAATTTTTTTTAATTTTTTTTTAATTTTTGGGGGCCGGAGACCCCCTTGGGATGTGTACGGGCTATTTAATCCATGTATGATGTGAGTACCTTATATCAGCGGTCTCCAAACTTTTTTGATCGAGTACCCCTACGACGAAAATAATTTAAGTTGTACTCTATAGGCCTGTAATATATATAATATAGTATATATATATATATATATATATATATATATATATATATATATATATATATATATATATATATATATATATATATATATATATATATATATATATATATATAAACTCGCGGACAAATTTAATGCATCACCCGTAAATATAATGTAAATTTTTTCATTTTTGGAAATATAGAGCTAGGGTTTGGTTTTATTTGGGTCATACCTAACTTCGAAGTGTATACCGTATGTAACTACACCGTGTATGGAACTAAATGGCATAATAAAGACAACCAACCAAATTACGAATTCCCGAAAGTACGTTCATAGGAGAAAAAGATGGCAAGACACCAACCAACCAACGAAATGAACCCTATGCTGTAAGTCGTAGCTTGAAAAAGACTGTCACAATGGAAAGACATCGTCAGAGAAGAGGAACGTGCAATAGGAGTTATCACACTGTCGGAAGCAGGCCATTCTCAGAGACAGGTGGCTCAGCAACTCGGGGTAAACCAATCGACGGTCAGTCGAATCCTTCGTCGGTTCAGGGAGACTGGCAGCAACCGTAGACGACATGGTCAAGGTCGCCCGAGGACGACGTCCGAGAGATGACAGATTCCTCCGTTTGGCAGTGCTTCGTGATCGTTTCCAAACAAGCGTACAGCTACAACACAGGCTCCGTGAGGTCAGACATGTGCCCATTTCCCAGCGTACAGTGAGATGACAGAATGAACGTGGAGTACGTATTACAAGGTCTGCCATCGGCCCTCTCATGATCTGGGAGCATCGGGTTGCGATTTCATTTTTCACAAGCGTATGGAGATTGAACACTCACAGATGAGTCGAGGTTTACACTACATGGACCAGATGGAAGTCGGCGAATTTGGAGACGTGCTGGTGAACACTTTTCTGCTTGCAATATCTCTCCAAGGATGCCTTTTGGAAGTGACTCAGTGATGGTGAGGGCAGGCATTTGTTTGGGTGCTCGCACGGCATTGCATATCGTGAGCAGAGGAACGCTAACGGCTGAAAGGTATACGGAAGACATCCTCCAAGGGTATATAGTGCCTTTCGTGTCCTTCATTGGCGTCTATTTTTTGTTATTCCATGACAGCGCCACACAGCACAGGTCGTCCAATGGTACCCACAATAGGTAGGGATCAGACTCCTGGCCATTTCTGCGAGGAGCCCGGACATGAATCCCATTGAACATGTTTGGGATTTGTTGGGTAGGCGTGTTCGAGCCCATGAACATTCTCCGTCCACACTCAGAGAGCTTGCCAACGCTTTGACAACATCCCACAGGAGACCATCTCCAAGATCATTTCATCAATGCCGAATTGCTTGGAGGAAGTTGGAAGGGCCAGAGGGGGTACAACCCATTATTAGATACCTTTATGCTGCATTTCACATTGTAATTTGTAGAATATTGTTGTTGATTAATAAAATCATCATATCCATATTATTTTCGTTTTCTTTATTATGCCATTTAATTCCCTACACACTGTCGTTACATACGGTTTATATATTTATAACCCTGTGCAACACTACCGAGTTAGGTATGAACTAAATAAAAATAAAAATATATATCACACTCACTTGATACAAGATCATACACTCGCAAGTGATCGTGAGGCTACTTCTTTGGCGTACCCCCAAGTATCACTCTACGTACCCCCCGGGGTACGCGTACCCCACTTTGGAGACCACTGCCTTATATGATAGGTGTATACCTAGTTTCATCGCTCCACGTCAATATTCAAGTTTCTGAGGGGCCAGCATCCCCCCATGGGGTGCTCACTACAATTTAACACTGGTTTCAGCAATGATACCTTATATGATAGGTGTATACCGAGTTTCATCGCTCTACGTCAATATTCAAGTTTTTGAGGGGCCAGCATCCCCCCATGGGGTGCTCACTACAATTTAACACTGGTTTCAGCAATGATACCTTATATGATAGGTGTATACCGAGTTTCATCGCTCTACGTCAATATTCAAGTTTTTGGGGGGCCAGCATCCCCCCTGGGGTGCTCACCATAATTTAACACAGGCTTCAGCAACGATACCTTATATGATAGGTGTATACCAAGTTTCAGCCTTCTACAACAGTATTCAAGTTTTTGAGGGGCTAGCATCCCCCCATGGGGTGCTCACTACAATTTAACACTGGCAACAGTAATGATAACTTATATGATAGGTGTATACCGAGTTTCAGCTTTCTACGTCAATATTTAATGTTTGGGGTGGAATCCCCTTCTGGGGGATCCTAGATCATTTAATAATAATAATAATAATAATAATAATAATAATAATAATAATAATAATAATAATAATAATAATAATAATAATAATAATAATAATAATAATAATAATAATAATAATAATAATAATAATAATAATAATAATAATAATAATAAAAAAAAAAACAACAACACCATCGTCAGATCAACACTAACCGATGTCTGAACCAAACCGAACCCGGAGCCGGAGTCGGAGCCGGAGCCGGAGCCGGAGTCGGAGTCGGAGTGCGTAAAAAACGATTCCTTGCAGGAATCGTTTTTCGACTCAGAATCGATTCCCTACGGTGCGGGGCGGGACTTTATACGGGTATAATATATATATAATTTAATTTATTTTTATTTTTATTTATTTTTTTTATTTTATTTAATTTATTTAATTAATTTATTTTAATTTATTTAATTTATTTTTATTTAAATAAAAATAAATTAAATACACCGAAATAAGAAACGAACCGATCGTTATCAGTAAAAGCAATTAGCGTTATCTCGAAACACGTGTCCTTATCAGCTAACGCTGATAAGGACACTCAACGCCCGCATTCCTTAGGTTGTCTACGAATTGTTAGATTTACAATTTATATATATATATATATATATATATATATATATATATATATATATATATATATATATATATATATATATATATATATATATATATATATATATATATATATATATATATATATATATATATATATATATATAAAACAGCCATAGGCAGAATTTTTTGAATAATATATATATATATATATATTTATATTTATATATATATTAGTATATATATATATATATATATATATATATATATATATATATATATATATATATATATATATATATATATATATATATATATATAAAAATATATATATATATATATATATATATATATATATATATATATATATATATATATATATATAAAGGGAATAAATATAATATCAATAAAATTTCAAATTGACAGAAATTTCAAAATACAATATATATATATATATATATATATATATATATATATATATATATATATATATATATATATATATATATACATATATATATATATAGTATCTTAAATGGTCTCTTACAGTAATTACACACTGGGGGATGTGGACCTGTCCAGCGGTGTTTGATGACTGAGGCCGATGGACTGTAAAGAGACATGTGGTGATCACCACTAACAAATATTGCCGTATTTACTGAACATACTGATGGGTTAGTGAGCTGGGCAGTGTACATTTTAGTACTGGGGAATATAATATGGATAAATAACCTCGCCAAGCAAGTTCAACGCAGTGTGATAGGTATTCATACAATATTCATTCATTATACATACATTATATTCCCTGGTTATAAAGTTCAGCGCGGTGCCCTGTTTGTCGCTACGCTCCGAGTGTGGACGGGTAGAGTGCGGCGTGGTTCCTGTTGGGTGGGTGATTTATTCACCACAGAACATTTCTCGCGCTTTTAATTTTAGTCCATCGTGGCGTAGTCGTCAAACACTTACGCGGGACATCTGCTTGGGCCCAGGTTCATCCCAGCAGTGTGAAATTACTGTAGGGGTTATTTTTTGAATATCTATCACACTGCGTTGAATTTTAGCAGTTGTTATACATACATTATATTCTGGTTATAAAGTATTTCACTGCGCGGTGCCCTGTTTGTCGCTACGCCCGAGTGTGGACGGGTAGAGTGCGGCGTGGTTCCTGTTGGGTGGGTGATTTATTCACCACAGGAACAATTCTCGCTCTTTACTTTTAGTCAGTCGTCAAACACTTACGCGGACATCTGCTTGGGCCCAGGTTCACATCCCAGCATGTTGAAATTACTGTAGTTGTTATTTTTGAATACCTATCACACTGCGTTGAATTTGTAGCAGGTGTTGTTACATATATATATATATATATATATATATATATATATATATATATATATATATATATATATATATATATATATATATATATATATATATATATATATCAACATCCGCGGCTTAAACTCAAACTTTGCCTCTGTGGAATATCACCTCTCTAATTCTAACCCTAACCTTTGCTCTTTGTCTGAGACTCATATTAAGAATTCATCCTAACTCATATTTAACGTATCCAACTACAACTTACTTAATAATTGCCTGAAGGATGGAGTATGCCTACAAACATAAACACTACTATACAACAAGTCTCGAGAATCTTTGAACTCCCCTAACTTCGATGTTCTATGGTTTAAAATTTTCTTCCGTCTACTACAATAATCTTGTGTTTCTTCTACTGTTCTCCTAATAGAACAGATTTTCACGCCTTTTTTGAATATCTTACTACTTCTCACGAGACTTATCTTCTCATCCAAATACTGAGGTCCTCTATTTAGGGGATTTCAATGTACACAACACTGAATGGTTGGGGTCCTCTCATACTGATTTAGGTGGGGAGGAGGCCGAATCATTCAGCATTCTCAACGTTCTGGAGCAACTAATTAAAGAACCCACACACATTCCGGATCGTCCCAACCAATTCTTGAACACACTTGACCTATGTTTCACCACTAGTCCTCTCTTTAAATACACCACTTTCGCTCCTATCGGTAAATCTGACCACAACCTTATATCTTTCAATTTTAATACTTTCTCTCCAACAGCTCCATCCTGCCCTACGCGTTTTCTCTGGCACTTTGATCGGGCCGATTGGGGGCCTTGCGTTGCTTCTACGCTAACTATAATTGGAATGACTGCTTTGTCTCTGGTGACGCTTCGACTTCTGCCGATAAGGTGGGAGCTGTAATCGTTGATGGGATGAGCAGGTTCATTCCATCTTCGACTAAATCTTTCCTCATAATCCATGGTTCGATTCGTGCTTGTTCTCGGGCCATTCAGGCTAGAGACTGTGTATCGGGAGTGGAAAAATTCTCGTTCTCCTATCAATTTAGCTAATTTAATCTGCTAGAAATCGTTGCAGGATACTCTTCGACGAGCAGGGGGGCTTTCATCAAACGAAAGTGCGCTAACCCTCCTTGACTCTCCTACTGATAAATCTTTCTGACCTTGACAAAAACATCTCTAACAACTTCTGTAAATCTGTCTTTCCTCCTCTTATTCGATCTGATGGTTCTGTTGCTAATTCTCCAACTGAAAAGGCCAATCTCTTCGACCTCCTATTTTCCCTCTAACTCAACCCTTGACGATTCTGGCATTCCTCATCCTCCACCTTCTTCTCTCTCAGGTGTCCTATGCCTTTGCTTGAGATTACATTATCGGGTGCATGGCTCCTGAAATCTATGAACGTTAGAAGGCGGGTGGCCCGATGTCCTTCCAGAGTTTTGAGGGAGTGTGCTTTGGTGCTTACCCCCCGCCCCTCGTTCAACCATATTCACTATGTCTCAATACTAATACTTTCCTCAGTGTTGGAAGCACGCAATATCCAACCTATTCCGGAAAAGGAAGCCGCCTCTGATCCTTCTAACCATCGCCCTATAGTTTCCTACTTCTGGTATCTATCTAAGATCTTTGAAACCCTCTCAACTCTCATTTCTTAGATCATCTGGAGTCTCATTCAATTTCTTCCGATCGCCAGTACGGCTTTTGGCGCTCGAGGTCTACTGGCGATATACTTTCCTATCTTAACTGATCTATGTTTTTCATTCTTAGGAACTACGGGGAGATTTGCGTGGTGGCGCTTGGACATATCCAAGGCATTTGACCGGGTATGGCACGTCGTTGCTCTCCAAGCTCCCTCCTTTGGGTTTCCTCCTTCTCTTGCTTACTTATGTCTAGTTTTCTTCAAACTGCCTAATATCGAAGCTGTTGCTTTCGATGGGGCTGACTCTCTCTTCCTTCTATCAATATGGTGTTCCCAGGGTTCTGTCTTATCTCTCCTACTTATTCCTACTTTTCATTAATGATCTTCACCTGCACATCTAACTCTATCCACTCGTATGCCGATGACTCAACTTTCCATTCTTCAACTCATTTCAGATTCTGCTCCCTCTTTACTTCTAGAATTGCCTCTCGTCTCAACCTTTCCGATTCTATTCTCACTGATCTGGATAGAATTTCCGGTGGGGTCGTCTCAACCCTTGTAAAATTCAATTATTTAAAAACCCAACTTACAACTCTCCCTCTCTAAGACACCTTCAACTTTCCTATCTCTTTCGACGGTTCTCTCTGTCTCTCCTGTTGACAATATAAACATCCTTGCCCAACATAAACAAAATGTCTTGGAAACCTCACATTACAACGGTTGCTAGGGGCAAATTTCAAAGAATTTGAGTTCTGTTTAGACTGGTGAGACTTTTTCCTCTTCAGTTGCTCCAGCTATACAAGGGCCTCATCCGCCCTTTGTATGGAGTACTGCTCATATGGGGGCTCTGGTTTCACCCGGCTTTTGGACAGGGTCGAGTCAAAGGCCAAAGGTCTGTAACCTTGTTCTTACTTTCCAGTTCACTTGACCTCTATCTTTGCGGCGCGATGTTGGTGCCTTATCTCTTTCCTATAGGTATTACAAAGCGGCAGGTGCTTGAGGGAGCTTATCACTCGCGTGCCACCACCTCTAAGACGCCCTCGTAGCACAAGGGGGTGCTGTGTCGGCGCATGAGTTTTGCGTTGATATTATAACTCTAGGCTGGTTCGCTGCGGTGCTTCCTTCTTCCGCCACCTCTGTTCTGTGGAATTCCTTGCCTACCTTCTGTGTTTCCTGTTGAATTTAATCTCTCTCACTTAAAGCCTGCGACTGTGCTCATCTGCGTAGTTTGCGTTAGTTGATGAATGTCTGAGGTGTGCAACACCCCCTCCTTAAATAGGGCTCTGCCCCCGTGAGTGGTGGTGATAACTGTAAAAAATATATATATATATATATATATATATATATATATATATATATATATATATATATATTTATGTATAGAGTAAAAATATATATATATATATATATATATATATATATATATATATATATATATATATAGGCTGGAATCACTCCAGCTATCAAAACCAAAACAAATAAAACCAATGTTTCTTTTTTTTTTTTTGGTTTTTTGGTTATGCTAT
>JABUQX010074327.1:5000-12669 GCA_015478945.1 Trachelipus rathkii | reverse complement strand
GAATGGAAAAATATTTCAGGAGCAATCACCGCAGGTCTCAAGGCTTTCTGAGATCTTTCTCAGGTCGGCAATAAAGGGGACCCTAGAGGTTTCCCCATCTAACCAAATTTGTCCAAGTTGTTCAAAAAGAATATCACGCGGCTCCACTGACTGAACAAAAGTCTTCTAACGTCAGAACCTCCGTAACCCAACGGATTTCCCATATTGGATTCCCAATATCACAAACTCTAACTTCTTACAAAATAGTAACACTTTTTCTTGTGTCACCTTCGGACAAGGGCAATCGTTTATAGCCATTAATTTGCCTTAAAAGATAGAGCATGAGGAGCGGTATAGTAGAAGTGCAGTTCAAGAAAGACAGCATACTCATCCACACTCCCTTCTATTTTAGAGCCTTCAGGTAAATTACTAGATTAAAATTGCCACAGTGGAACTTGCGGAATGAGACAGGAATGCTTTTAACAAGGCAGCGGGGTGGCTAGATTTGAAGAGAGAGTCAGGACCAGGAACATGGTGGGAGGAGAGATAGCCAAGGTGTATACCCTTCGTTCAAAGGGAACGCAGCCACCTTCTGGAAAAGGTGTTGAGATATAAAATAAACTTGGTTGCAAATGTCCAGAAAGAGGATTCTGAGAATACTAATATATCGGTGTCGACCAGATGGTTGGGGTTTGAAAGCGAAGATAATTTGTACAGCATGATGTATTCCCTTCGAAGAGAGCGAGTGTCATATTGGATCAACTTCAAGGCTCACCGGGAAGTACTGATTGAAGGCTTCCTGTGGAGATCGAATCGCCTTGTTTGCGGTGATATCCAAAACAGGTTATATAGAGTTAGCTGACCATATACTACGAGTTATAGTCAGCTCGTAGCGTTGTATTGATACTGTGGAGACGCAAAAAGGACCTGTAATCAACATGCCCAGGAGAGCGAATGGCTAATAGTCAAGCACTCGAGGAACAGTCATTTTTTGTAGTTTAATGTGCTTTGTGTATGTTAGATGGTCATCTAGAGTACCTATAAATTTGACTTGTAAAGTTACATGAATGGGTGAACCATTAAGGTTAGGTTTGAGGGAAGGAAGTGGCAGGTTCTTCGACTCCCTGTTTTAATAAATATGGAAGTGATGCGAATTACCCATTTTGAAATATTCTCAATAGCTAGTTGAAGTGCCGTTCGAGAAAAGGCAGCGAACCTGGATGGTTCTGTCTGACAGAAGTCATTTAATAAAGAGAGAGAGAGTTGTTTTCGGAAACCGAGAGAGTGGAGTTTTTGTGAGAAATCCAGTTCTCCAAGTTGGTTTCACAACTTCTTTCTAGGTCAAAAAAGACTCCCAAGAAACCATCCTCATCAGTGAGAAGGATTCCGGATGTCATACAATGTTGTTTAACAAATGGACTCACGGATTCGAGCGATTTTTTGCGAAACCATTCTCAAAGTTTGAAAAGCTTCTCGACTTCCAAAATTAGGGATGAGGCGGGACGTGATTCCATCTTATCCATTAATTTAAGCAAGATTGGACAGGTCAGCAAAGCTGGTCTTTGTTTGTCCGCTCAACTTCTGATCTTTCCCAGGTTTGGGAATATGGTATTACTAAAACGATGTAGGTCCAACCGACTGTGAGACTATCAGATCAATTCGTATCCAGATTTTGGTTATCCAGCAATTCCAGCAAGAACGCTGTACAGAGAGTGAATATGACGAAGCATTATGTACGGAATTAATTTTGGTAAAGCACAGACGTGAGCTTTGCTGTTTCCAGTGCGAGTTCTGATACTTCTGCAAGTGTTAAAATGGACAGATAGATTTTGATCTTCCCTTTTCGCTGTTGAACAGTCTGGCGGTCTTATGTTAATTTCTCAATATTTGAAAGGCTTCAAGATATAGCGGAAAAAGCTCGAGTGGCTAGCAAAACTTATAACCTTAATGCATTCGTGCCAACAGCTGCTGGAGCACAGATCGTATCGGTTATATCAGGCCCATAACAGAGAACTCGTTGGGTGAAGAGTTGTTGGGCGCGAGATATTTTCTGAGCAAATTTCTACTCTGAAGAAGGAGGAGTTGTGGAGTTGACTCTCAAAAGTACAAGTCAAAAAGTGATTGTGCGTGTTTGGGCGATTATTCGACGAGATCTTCGCTGCAGCTGCTTTTAAAAAAAATCATCATGCTTGGGATGGTGTGGGTCTTTTTGTAGTTCCCTGTAGAGTTTTTCTTCTCCCGGTTAGCATGTGCGTACTTTTTTGAAAGCACCAAGGGGTTGCTGAATGCCTACCTGCTGAAGATCGCGGAATGCAAGCTCAGCTGCTGTGACGATAAAACTGTATGGAAGAAGTTAAAGGACATCATCAATAGTCAGGAAAACCTTTTTTGAAGGGAGAAAGTGGGATTATGGGATAGCTGTGACCTGAGCCAATCCTTTTCTGTCATAGCGCCAGCTGGATTGGGTTTTAACATTGGCTCGTTGCAAGTTCATTTAAGGCACTGAGTAGATGGTCACTGCCGCATAAATTAATCAAAGTTACAGGTAAAGAACCCATAGGAAAAATGTGAGCACAAGAAATTATTCAATACAGGACGAAGTGTGTGCATCTAACATTCATATTAGGAGTCCTATGTTTAAGGGCATCCTAGGGAAAGAGTGTTAGAAGATCCACAAGTATCTCTACTTAAGCAGGTATAAATGGGTCCCATAAAGCGGTAGCTGCGAAGATTGACAGTAGCCTTGATAATAACCGGATGTAGGGCAGCTGCTAAAAAATATCAGCTAGGTCGACCTTAGTAAAATTTATCTATTCGAAGACCAAGTAGATTGTAAGGCGTCGGTGGACAGAAGAATTCGTGCTTGCCACTGCTATATGAAGTCTAGTTTTGCAGGAAGGACTGATCAATAGGGACAGGTTTCGTTGAATGAATATTACTGCACCTCCCCTATCAGCGTCATCCCTTTTTATTGAGGACAGAGCGGTTTAGCGGAAGATTATATTTACCGACGCCGATTGAGAAGAAGCCCGATAACATAGTCGAGGTTCTCTCTGGCAAACATATGGAGCGTGGTGTACATGATGTTTATTAGTTGCGAACAAGGTCTTCAAAATTAGAATATTTAAGCCATGACAAATTCCGTTGAAGATGGTGGCCATTGATATGTTGTTAAATAAATGTTATGGGATGGTCTTTTTTGTAAGACATCTGTCTCTGATGTCGCTAGGGTGATATTGGAAGTGGGATCAAATTGAGGAAAGGCTGAGACGTGGTTCTCGACGACGAGGAGCAACAAATTCTGGTGGTAAGGAATAGTCGTACAACAGAGATTTAGGTGGTATGATCTCTTTTGGGAAAGGGGGGAAATTTTCAGTGAAATTTGGTGGAGGGGCTTCGCTATGAATACGATGTATAGTTGAGTTCAACCAAGTCATCTTATTGTGTGGACTTGGCTGGTCATTGAAAGAGCAACTAACATGCTCATATTTAAGAAATGGAGCGATATCAGCATCTGCCAAGCAAGCAGATTCAGGAAATGGTTGGAGAATATGGGAATGTTTCCATAAAGGCAATGTAGGAAAGTTGACACAGGGAAAAAGTATCACTTTTCTAAAGAAGTTTTAAGTGCCGTATGGATCCAATATGGATCTGAGAGTACGGAGTCTGAACGTAGAGACTTTTGTCAGTAAACCATCAGGTACGTGATTAGGTGATTTGGAAAACTAGACAATTTGGTTAAGATGGGGAATTTCTGGGTGCCCTTTCGTGCCACCATGCAGATTTAGAACTTTTGGAGCGCTTGCGTTGTTGCGTCTGAAATGTTACCATTCATCTCTCTGGAAGCGCAATAACTTTAGAGAAGAGAGAGAGAGTGGGAGAGAAAAAGGCATATAATCCTTTAAGGAGTGCTGAGTTAGGAAATTCGGAAGAAAAGTTATAGGAGAGTTCAGAAGAGCTGGAATAATCCTTACAAAACTATCAGAGAGCTGGCTGGTGGCGTGTTTCAATAGCTGTAATGTATTGGTACTAATTCTATGAAGTTACGTGCTTTTGTCTCAGGAATTGACTTATGACGAGGTCTCTTCTGAGCTACATTTTTTAAAACATCTTGGTCAGGGTGTTTTGCTTTATTAAATTCGAATGTTTTGTATTTGTATGTATGGAATAATTTTTGATATTTGTGATTAATTTTCTTTGGTATTTGGAACTCTTTTTCAGGAATTGAGTAACGTGGGAGACAGATTAGGGGACATAAATGCAGGCCTCTTACGTGAGCTTAGCGAACTCATCGGGAGGGTATGGGACAGAGGGTCTTGCCCAGGAAATGCTCTCTATAGCTTTATATTGGATGACCAACTTTGGTTTCATGATGGTTTGGTTGAAAAACTAGCTCTCGGAGTATGGTATTGGATGATGGCTTTTTTGAACGGAAAATTGGGTTAAGGGTTGCTGTTGGATTATTTGAGAAGTCGGAAGTATTAGCAATGCAAGTGGGCAGGTGCGGTAAACTGGCATAGTTTCCTAGAATTTAGGGAGGCATAATTTTTACTGCGAATGGAATGTGTCAGTGGATTAACACGCTGACCCGGCATGGGGCTGTGCCAATATGTAGCATGAGATCTGCCATTATTTTGTGGGATATGTCTCTTGAACTGCGTGTATGCGTATCTCTCTGCCAATTTTTCTATAGTACAATATTTTCAAAATCTGTTCAAAACAGGGAGGATCCCTGAAGGGAACGTCTTGGTTTAAACAGTTTTCAGTGTGTGTGTTTTCGAAGGGAATGTGAAACTCTTTCCCACAGACTGCGCATTTCACGCGGTTCTCTACAGCATTTTCGGGGATGTCTAAAATTATTGCATTTAAGGCAACATCTGGGTCGGGGAATAAGCGTACGAACACTGTAGCTTGTAAACCCCTATTTTCACCTTTGAAGGTGAATAAAAAGGTACTAAAGATCAACAGAAAACATGAGGATTTGTGGGTATCAGGCAAGTCTCGACGAGGGGGAAAATCTAATACAATCTTTTCTGCTGGAGATTTCTTAAAATGTAGCAATATCTTCATTTTCCTGTTCTAAATAATAAATAGTTGGATGTTTTCTTATTTCATCAGGAGTGGAAATAAGGGTGGATGTTTAAGGAGAGATCATTAAGATGGACAAATGAATTTGTTTCGCGGGAATAGCTTTGAACGAGAAGAGACCACCATTCTCATTAAATATGACTGGGGGTTTTCAACTCCTAAAGCTTTTCAAATGCATCGCTAAGAATAATTATTCTGTGGTCAGTAAGAGTTTTGGAGGTAGTGGATAGAAATAAGAATATATCGGGAATGATATATCAGCTGCATTCCCGGAGGGGGAAGAGCATATGTGGAATGCTCGAAGATAGAGGGGAGATCTTTTCGGATTCTACATCCCGTTTGGACATCTATGGTGTCAAGGGCATACCAGGCGACGAATCGCTGAGATTATGCAGAGGACTTTCAGGTGTAGTGGAAGAAATAAAAGCATAAGCATCTGCTGGTCTCGAAGTTAGAGGGACCGAGGTGGAATTATTCTGGGAACCCAACAGATAATAGTTGTTGTTAATGTTGTTGTGCTAGCCTTGGTTTAATATAACTTTCTTGAAGGCTACTTCTCCATAGATGAGCAATTATAACAATAAAATAAATGAAACATAAAAGTAAATGACAGGATGGGCTGGAAAAGCATATTTTTCATAAGAAAGTATTGTCCTTCTCCCCACAACAGGTTACAGGCCAGCGACCCACACAACTTTCTGGACCCTACCCCGTACTGTAGGCTGTGGATGTGGCCTCGGAAGATCCTACCGGAACTCCACGCCGGTTTTACCCCCGTGAACCACACATAACTTCGCGCTAGAGCCCGAGATTAATTATACACCAAATTACAGGACAGCCTCCTCACCGTTAAGCTCGAGGTTACAGTCCCCTACAATTGGCTGCCCGGTCCAAGCAAGCGAAAGGACCGGTTTTTAACCTGTACCATCATCCGCGGGGAAGAAGTGTGAGGTGGGCTGAAGACCCATGCGGGGAGAGGCACCGGATAGCCCAAAGGGATGTGACTGGAAAAAGGGATGACAACCTCTTTGAAAGAAGGAAAGTACTTACATGTACTTAAAGGGATTGATGGGTCGAAAAAAAAGAAAGATAGAAATTGCAATGGAGAATGAAGATTGAAAGATATGAATAATTAAAAATGAAAGGATAGGTGACATCTGTATGCATCATAGACAAATGAACATACAGTGCTAGTCGGTGACGCGCACGTGAAATCCCCAAGTACGGTTCTTATCATCACCTGCTGTTCCAGTTTATCTTCATCGTATATAAAAACCGTAAACAAGAATAAATACCTTTTTGTTTAATATATATATATATAGTATATATATATATATATATATATATATATATATATATATATATATATATATATATATATAGTATATATATATATATATATATATATATATATGGAAGAGGATGCCACATGATCGATGTTACCATTCCAATTGGGCATGTAGAGTGTTAGTGTGTGAGAACCACTTGGAGACCCTAGTGTTCAAACCCCTCTCTTCACTGCAACATATAGAACAACTCCAGCGTGGTCTCGTATATAAAATTTAAGTGCTTACTGGCAAATCTAATATGCACTCCCATCCCCTCTTTCTTACAAACGAATAATACAGTATTGCCAACGATATATATATATATATGTTATATATACATATATATATATAGAAAGATATATATATATATATATATATGCATATATATATATATATATATATATATATATATATATATATATATATATATATATATATATATATACAACACTGCTGGGGGATTTTAAGATGGGTTGCACTCAAAACATGGCGCTCGTTATTTCCCTCCCCATCGTTGTTTAGGGAGTTGGTTTTCTCTGATGATGGGGCCGACAAGAGGGATTCTCCCAAACCAAAAATTTAGCTGACTTTATTAACTTTTTGGTAAGAAATTTACTCCCAACCGTGTATATCTTCCAATCTTCATCTCCTGTATCTCTGAGGTTGGCTTTGGTTAGAAGCCTCTGAGAGTTATCTTCTTTCCATCTTTCTGACTTTGTCCTCTTTTCTTCAGCATTTCAGCCAATCTCTTGCCATGGCGCTAGACTCCTGTCAAAATCTACTATGAGTTTTGGAAACAAAGCTTTGATTCCAAAATTAATATTGGTAGCTATATTAACTATAACTATAACTATAACTATAACTATAACTATAACTATAACTATAACTATAACTATAACTATAACTATAACTATAACTATAACTATAATTATAACTATAACTATAACTATAACTATAACTATAACTATAACTATAACTATAACTATAACTATAACTATAACTATAACTATAACTATAACTATAACTATAACTATAACTATAACTATAACTATAACTATAACTATAACTATAACTATAACTATAACTATAACTATAACTATAACTATAACTATAACTATAACTATAACTATAACTATAACTATAACTATAACTATAACTATAACTATAACTATAACTATAACTATAACTATAACTATAACTATAACTATAACTATAACTATAACTATAACTATAACTATAACTATAACTATAACTATAACTATAACTATAACTAT
>JABUQX010074326.1:15000-19390 GCA_015478945.1 Trachelipus rathkii | reverse complement strand
GAGCTGTCGGTTAACGCTGGAGAAATCCGCGTGAAGCTGCAGAGTTGAGACAAGAACTGTATCCTGCTTTACGAAAAGGTGGCGTAGGTGACTGGATTTGGAGAGAGGTCAGGACCAAGGCTGTTGGATTGGAATGAGAGGTCGCTTACGTCGTTCACGAGCTTCTCCAGTTGCAATGCATTAGCATTTCCTGGCAAAGATAAGTGGTAGTGGCAGCCAACCCAACTACCATAACACCGTCCCTTTAGTCACCTTCTACGACACGCAGGACATACGATGTGGGCAATCCTTTCCCCCCACACATAGGTATACAAGGGATAGGGATGTCTGTAAGATGCTGTCTAGAAGAGGGGTGTGGATATAAGGATGTGTATATGATATGTGGATAAAAGGTGGCGTCTGTAATAATGATCCTGGAGGATCGAGCGTGGATATGAAAACACAAGAAGAGAAAAGGCGAAAAACATTAGGCACTAGAAAAATGTCATAGGGAACACCCTACAATACCATAAACGCCAATGGGAGGTAATTTCAAAATCGCTGCGAGTATGCGCACTACTCTCCTCTCTCTCTCTCTCATCGTCTCATATATATATATATATATATATATATAATATAATATTATGCTAAATGCCTAGCTGTGGTATAGGAAATGGGTTATTTTTTATATATCTCGTTTTGATTTGAAATTGAGGCTTGATTAGGAGGCAGGTTTAACTGTAGGAAGGGCTTTGGAGCAACCCATTAAAGGGAATGAATTAATTATTATCTCAATAGCAATTCTATTTATCATCGACAATGCTGTTAACATTACTTAAATAAAACGAAAGTTAAACATTGAAGGCAATGCATTTTAAAAGATTACCTTTTTAAAATAATGCATTCATCGGTGTATCGATAAAAACCTTCTGCTTATAAAAAAAATTATATTCTTCTACTATGCATTTTTTTAGTAAAATTATTTATTATCCTGTTTATTTAAAAATTTAGTCACATTTCCTGTCCCTCTCCAAATGAAAGATTGGGTCTTTTAAAAGTAGGCGCTACATCAAAAAAAATTAACAAAAAAGTAACTAACGCATTCTTATAAATAAAATAATATATATTATATATTAATATATATATATATATATTATTTATATTATATAGTTATATCTATATATATATTATATATATATATATATATATAATATATATATAATATTATATTATATTAGTTATTATAATATATATACAGTAGAACCTCGCAATAACGGCTACTACGCTTAACGGCGTTTCGCATAACGGCGGGCTCTCTTTACTACTCCAAAAGTGTTGTGGAGGACACGAGAAACGAATGCAACGAACAGAACAGAGCGCTATCAACGCCAAACACACATTATGATTCAAAACTTTTAAAGTTGATCGTCAAAACTGTTGAATGGCTGTCATAGCACAAATGCCATTGCATGTATATATAGCAACTTCTACTACAAAGAAGAACAGGCATCTACTCAACAGACTTCTTTGTCTGTCATTCTTACAATGTTAGAGGACATCGCAAAACTTTCACTGAAGTGTTTGCCCTGCATCACTTCAGATTCTACACAACTACATCACTATCACGTCGCTGCCTCAAAGCAAGGCGGTTTTTTTAGATTCCAGATGAGGAAGATTAGCCAATCCATTGTATGACGGATGATAAGTGGCATTCTCTAAAATTAAAATATTTGTATTTATTTTATATTTCTATTTCTTTTACAGTTGTAAATCATGCACTGTGAGCGTACTAAATATAATATTTAAAAGTAAACATAATGTGTATATTTTCGCTTTCCATCGTTGTTTTATATAGTTTAATGTTATGCTGCACACACCTTAATATATATTAGTCCATCGTACGAAGTGTTTTTGCTTGCAGGCACTTCGCGAGCAAATAAACAAAGTCTTAATTCGCTTAGGGCCGGCGTTTTTTCACTAACGGCGAGGGTCCGGTCCCAATTACGCCGCCGTTATTGCGAGGTACTACTGTATATATATTTATATAATACTATTTGTATATATTTATATAATATATATTATATATAATATTTATATATATATATATATATATATATATATTATATATATATATATTATATATATATATGTATATATAATATATATTATATATATATAATATATAAATATATATATATATATATTATATATAAGATAATATAATATATATATATTATATATATAATAATATTATAATAATTATATATATATATATATAATATATAATCTATATATAATTATATACTATATGACGCCTCGTGGCGCCGGAGGTTGAAGTCGCCGCCTCTCTACGAGAGGACGCTGGTTCAAATCCTTTGAACCTTAGAATTAAAACCTCGGACTGCAAACTCGTTGGTGGCGCTGGGTTTTGGATAGCCGGCTTAAACCGTTCTATTTCCTGTTGGGTCCCCGCCGTGTTACCATATTACCCTGGCATAGGGGATAAGCACGTTAAAAAGGGTTAATATACTATATATATATTATAATATATCATATATAATATAATAATATATCATATAATATATATAATATAATATATATATAGTACATAAATTATATATATAAATCTATATATTATATTGTGTGGTGTGTTTGGAAGGTGTGTGTGGGCTTGGGTGTGGATAGGTGTGTGTGTGTGTGAGCTTATAACTTATAAGCACACACACTTACATAATTTAATTTTCCTCTGTCTCTTTTAAACACTTATTTATTATCGCTGCTTGAAAGGTTCAGTTATCTTATAGTAAATCTAAATTGAGATAAATAATCTAAAAACAAACATCTTTCCGTTACGCTTCCTGAAAATCAGACTTAATTGTGGAAAATAGTGTGATGCTTATTATTCCTTATTGAAAGCATCTCCACATCGTTCCTATATATTGCTTCAATATAATCAACAAGATTAAGATATTATATTCTAACGCCTATGAATCTGTCTAATGACCAATAAAGAATATATATATTTATTCTATATTATTATGTATATATTATATATATATATATATATAATATATATATATATATATATAATATATATAATGAACTATAAATTATATATATATATTATATATATATATATATATAACTATACTATAATATAATTATATAAATATATATATTATATAAATAAATATATATATTATATATATTTATATAATAATATATATATAATATATATATATATAATATAAATTATTATATATATAATATATATATAACTATATATGATATAAATTATATATACCTGCGCTACTGCAGCTTGGTTTACAAATAAATAGATATTACGGGTAAATAAAAGATTTTTTCGCCGTAAGTCTTAGTTTGTTTGTAAAATCAACTGTGGTTATGCTATTGTATTTATTTACTCATAAATTGCAAAGACCTAGGGAAAGACACTTTGCCGGCGAAAACGTTTTGATAGTTTCAATGGGGTTTCATGCGGCTTTGAAAGTTCGGTTTGAAAGCAGTTATTTGGGCTTTCGTGGAATAGCGGAAGTGGTTTTTCAAACTGGGGTGCGCTCACCCCTTGGGGTTTCGGTCTCGAAACACCAGGGGGTGCGCGACAAGCGTGAAGAAAAACCTTATATTTTTTTTTATAGAAACTTTAAAGACCTTAAAAATGGTTTCAAAATTATCTCCGGACAAAAAAAATTATATATATAATTATATTATATATATTATATATTTTATATATATATATTATATATAATATATATTATATAATATATATATAATATATATATATTATATATAGACATGGGGGCATAGGCAGGGGGTGCAGGGGGGGGGGGCAACTTGCCCCTAAATCTTGGCGAAATAAAAAAATGAACTTTATATGTTTGCCCAGACGACGTTTTTAAGGATTTATTAGTTGAAAAACTGAAAAGATATATCAATCGACAGATATGAAGGAGTAATTACTAATTACTAACATTATAAACATACATTTTTTCTATAGGCTTCAATGTTTTCGTTTTCCCACATTGCTTGAAGTCAAACTAGGCTGTGTGCTTTTTATACAGGTAGCTTCTTCTGACAGTATTCTCCGCTAGAACTCTCAGTATATCGATAGCATTTGGCGGCCGCCAAAGCTGATATAATATTAATATATTATATATATATTATATATATATATATATATATATATATATATTATATATATATATATTATATATATATATATTATATATATATTATATATATAAATATATATATATTAATATATATATATATATATATACTATATAATATATGTATTAATATATATATAATATATATATATTTATATATATATTATATTATATATTATATATATATCACTTCAATCTTTGCCACCCCTAAATGAAATCCT
>JABUQX010074326.1:0-5000 GCA_015478945.1 Trachelipus rathkii | reverse complement strand
AATGTGAGTTTGGAACAGCCGAGAAGAAAGGTGTATAACAGGAGTGAATGGCGGGGTTTTTGTGAGGGGGGTATGGTTGTGTAGTTCACCTGGTCCAAGGGATGAACCCCACATTGACGAGGTGCCATAGTGAGGTTCCGTCGCAGTCCCGTGAAGTTATAGGGTGGATTTTCTGACTGCGGACGAGTTCTCACTAAAGTATAAAGGGGGCGGTTAAGGTTGGTTTTTTTTTATCGACTTGCTTCATATCTTTCTACTACTTATTCTGTTATCCGGTGCATGTTACGCACCATCTTACCCCCCAGTCTTGGGGAGAGAAGGTGGGTTATGATGATGATATATATATATATAATAATTATATATATATATATAATATATATATATATAATATAAATTATATATATATATATTATAATATTATATATATATATATATATATATTATATTATATCATATTAAATATATATATATATAATATATATAATATATATATATAATATATATATATATTATATATATATATATATATATATATATATATATTATATTATATATATTATATATATACTATATATATATATATATTATATATATATTAATATATATATATATTATTATATATATATGTAATATATAATATATATATATATATATATAATATATATATAATATATATTATTTATATATATATATATATAATATATATATATATATATATATATATATATATATATATATATATATATATATATATATTTTTTTATATATCTAATAGTATATATATATATATCAGTGGCGACTCGTGGTAGAAATGGATGGGTGTGCGATTTTCACAAAATATATATTATATATATATATATATTATATATATATATATATATATATATATATATTATATAATAATATATTATATATATATATATTATATATATATATTATATATAATACTATATCGCATTTTTTACTACAGGTTAGCCAACTCTGGCATTATTCTACTTCGTACGGTAATACAATTACATTAAAAAAAAGTTACCTATTCCGAATGATTTAAAATAAAATATGAAAATAATAAATTGCTTACTTTATAATTAAATTGTAAATTTTTGAAATTTGTATCTGAAGTCCATTCTTGTCGTTTTTTGACTTGCATATAAGTCAATCACAAGATGTCAAAAAAAACAATTGAGGACAATATATCTTTCAGTTGCAAGCGCAACGAGGGCATTCAGTCTTTCTTGCCCCATTGTATTCCGAATAACGGTTTTTATTCTTTTTAATCTAGAAAAGCATCTTTCAGCTTCAACAGATGACATTGGAGTAGTTATTAAATTTTTTAGCAACTTTAATGTTTCTTCAAAAGTCAGATCTGTTCCTTTTTCCATAATGTAGTTAAAAGAATCAAGAGCTCCTTTCAGAGAATAGAAATCTTCTCAACAATATATAACTTCAAGTTCAGATTTGAGTCTCAAGATGTTAAAAAATGAATAAACAGTTAGTCTTTTTAAATGCAACTCAATACTCAGTAGCTTTTTTAATTCGTAGTAATTGGAAGCATTTAACGATCTTCTCTTCACCTCACAAACATCTTACGTTCCCTCAATTATGGTTGTCCATTATGGTGGTCATACTGTTTCTAATCTAAACTAATTCTAATTGTAGTTCACTCACAGCTTGTTTTATGAGAATTACGTCTGGATTTCTTGATTGGAATTTTATATAGAAATAATCTACGTGTGCATTACTATGGCGACAAAACGGTGCGCCAAAATAAAAAGTAAGATCAGTCAATTTAGTCTTTTGCAAACTCCTGCTCTCGGTGTTCCTCCTTCGTTTGGCTTTGCGTTTCGAATTTTTTTCAAGCACATCTAACAATGGATTCTAACTGTTCAAAAAGCCAGTTTACCAGTCGGATTGTTAAAATTCATTTTGTTTAACAGCTCCAAATAATTTCATCTAATACAGAGCATCTCTGAGGAGATTGTGAAAAAAAGTTGAAATGAGTGATATTTTTCTAAAGACAACTCCAATTCTGGAATACTATAATATATATATATATATATATATATTATAATATATATATATACTATATAAAATAATAATATAATAAAAATAATAATAATCAATAATATTAATATAATATATTAGAATTGGAAAATATTAATAATAATATTAATAATAATATTTTAATAATAATAATAAATATAATAATATTAATAATAATAATAATATAAAATAATAATATAATAAAATAATAATAATATAATAATAATATAATAATAATATAATAATAATAATAATAATTAATAATAATAATAATAATAATAATCATAAATTAATATAATAATTAATAATAATAATAATAATAATAATAATAATAATAATAATTTATTTAATATTAAAATCATTCATGCCGAACACGCTAATCGCTCCAAACTTGTATATTTTATTGTATCACTGCCAGACGTATAATTTTTACATGACTATAGGAGTAAGATTGGAGCGAAAACTTATTTCGCTCACTCTCACGCTTCTTTTATAAATAGAAATTCAAAATAACTATATACAACTGATACGAGTATGTTTATTCGATTTCTTATTATTAGTGAAACCATCGTACGTTTCTGTCTTATTACAAAACAGTTTTTAAAATTTGCATTCAATTATTTATCATTAATTGAAAACATGGTGTTTTAATTAAGTGTTTTAATTCAGAATTTATGCTTAATTAATGAAGGAGGAGCGGTCGCTCCATCGCTCCTATACACGAGTCGCCCCTGATTTATATATATATATATAATATATATATATATATATACTATATATATATATATATATTATATATATATATTATATTATATATATATATATAATACTAATATATTATATTATATATATATAATATATATATTATATATATATATATATCATATATATATATATATATATATATTATATAATATATATATATTTATATTAATAAAATATATATATATATATTAATATATATATATATAATATAATATATTATATATATGCAAGTTTTCATAAAAGTACTGTGTACTTGTACTTGTGCTTGATACCATGTACTTGTACTTGAACAAATTCTAGAGTACTTGTACTTGTACTTGATAAAATGTACTTGAACCTTAAGTCTGATATATATATAAAATATAATATATATATATTATATTTATATATATATATATATATATATATATATATTATATATATAGAATATATATATACTATATATATATATATATATATATATATAATATTATTATATATATATATATATATATTATAAATATACGATATATATATATATATATATATATATATATATAAATATATATATAGTATATATATATATATATATATATATATATTTGATATATATATAATATATATATATATATATATATATATTATATATATATATATATAATATATATATATGTCAAGTGGAAAAAACCCATGTTTCTTCATTAAAAAACAATAAAAAAAATCATTTCTACATGGCTTGTTTTTACCTTTAATATTTAAATATATAAATATATATTATAATATATATATATATATATATATATATATATATATATATATATATATATTAATGATATTATATTATATATATAATATATATATATTAAATATATATATATTATATATAATATATAATATATATATACAAACGTAAAATTTAAAATGGCAATCAAGAGCATTAAGGTTTGAAAACACCCCAAATGAAAAGAGCAAAAACAACAGAGAAACAGTTTACTTTTGAAACAAACGCGATTAAAAAAGTTGCAACAAGAGCATTTTACATAGTTATAGAAATAAACTCACATACGCGAATTATAAAGTGATAAAACAAGAGCTAATATATTATACTGGTGTGTATGTATTTATTGAAACTCTAAACGTACGTGATATAATGAAAAAAGTATATATTACCTAAACTAAGGATGCATAGTTATCATGGTGATATAGATGTTAATCAAACCATGCGATCAATGAAATAAGGTCATAAAATAATGAGTCAGCTATATAGCTAGAGTGTTTGAAGCCTAGAAAACAAAACTAGCTCGATAATTAGTAAAACACCTCATGAAAAAAAACAACATATATAACTAGTTTAAATGGAACTCACACAATATATATCTGTTCAATAATAAATATCGTCAGACAACAAAAAGAGCAAATGATACTGGTGAAAAACGCGGAATTTAAAGGCTGCACATACAGTTACAGGTGAAACAACGCGTGTATAAATAGTTATGTATCAATCTATATCATATTAAATACAGTTTATCAGAGTGAAAGCATACTAGCGAAAATTATTAAAAGTATGCACAAGATAGCAGTTAACTGGGGATAAAACAACGTGTAATAGGAATAGTTGAGCAACTAGTACAGTTAATGACAGTTTTAATGTAGTATGAACAACGCGAATGTTAAAAGTATTACAACTCAGTAAGCATTATAACATAAGGTAAAACAACTGACTCGATAATGGAATAAAAAGTTTAGCAACTCATATAAAGAGCAGTATACAGTGAAACTATTAATATGCTAATTTGAATAAGTATGCAACTTATAAGTATAAGCTCAATGATGTAACATGATTGAAACAATAATACACTGGCGAATTATAGTGATGCCTAAAACATTTAAACTCAATATACATGAATAAAACTAATACATAATATGAAAATGAGTTGTCAAACAATGAGCAGTTACAGTATAACAACGCGAATGAAAAGAAACAAGAGCAGTTACTGGTGAAAAAAACGCGATATATGGAAAAAGTATATATACTTGTTGAGGTATAGTTGCAACATAGAGTAGCATAGTTAATATGAGTTTAAATACATACTTAGCGAATGAAATAGTTTAGCTAAAAAAAGTGACATAGTTAACTCAGGTGAAACCAACGCGATAAAAGTGACAAGAGGTCAGTTTATGGTATTATAATAACAATCGTAGAATAAATAAAT
>JABUQX010074325.1:90000-96122 GCA_015478945.1 Trachelipus rathkii | reverse complement strand
TAAGGGAGTAGATTCTCTTTCTTGTACTATGAGATAAATCTGAATTCATTATTTCGTTAATCAGGCAAATAAAAGTGAAAAAAAGATGATGAAACGCGTTTCCGTCAAGCAAATGAATTTCTTGAATTAGGAGAAGGAAAAATATTTTTTTTTTTTTCTTTTTTTTTTATTATTTTATAAACGAACTGGTTTGTTTAATTTTGTTTACATGCGTATAGAACTATATATACATGAATTCTTATTTTACGTAAAGTACATTAATATATAATAATTCATTTATAAATAAAATATATACATATGCATACCTGCATAAATACACACACACACTCATACAGTATATGCAATTATGCAACATAAGAATAAAAAATATATATATATATATATATATATATATATATATATATATATATATATATATATATATATATATATATATATATATATATATATATAGTAGTATATATATATATATATATATATATATATATATATATATATATATATATTCAAGGGCGAATCTTATTATTTAGTTTAGTATGCGGCGCCTGCTTAAAAGGAAAAAAATTGGAAAGTTTTGATTGTCAGTATACTGTTATGTGAGAATAAAGATGTCGATAAATTTTTCTTTTTAACGCTTCTATTAGCAATAAATTCAAATTTATATTTAATTTGTATTCTCGAGCAGCTAGTGAGTAAATTTTACAGGCTGGTACAATGTTTGCGGTAACTTTCGAGAGCGCTACCTTCTGAGAAGTTTATCATAGTAAACAGGTATGCCCGCATGAAATTACCTCACTATGAAACACTATGAAAGCTTTATGAAAAATTAACAGCAAGTAGATCTCTTGAGCGAGAGCGAAAACCCCTTTTCGGAGTCTTTCTTAAATATTCATTCATTTCTTCGTTATTTTAAATTTTAAAATGTCGAAGAATTATGTGATTATTTTTTCTGCTATTCCGTTCAGGGATGCCACATTGGTTAGTTTCCAAGGCCAAATTTCACATATTTAAGCAAATGTTCAAAAATATTTCACCTATATACAGTAATCAAGCGTCGAAATTTGCATAAAAGAAGATATTAATATCAGAAATTAATTCGAATATTTTAACTAAATTTTGGAATTAGGAAAAAAGAGGAAAAAATTCATTTCGAAAACTGGACAAAGGCTATCATCTTTCCTTCAAACAAAATTGAAAGTTATTTTCTAATATAAAAAGAAAATGATTCGTAAAGTTTGATTTAAGATTCCTTTCAAATTTGCCAAATTTCATCAAAATATCCTTAATGAATATCAAGTAACATATATTTGAGTAATGAATAATAGAGTCTTAAAATCTTTAAATAAATTTGCCTAAAATTTATGTGTAAACATTTGTTTGCATATTTCTTTCTCATTTAATTCTAAGGAAACGATTTTAATTACATCTTAACAAACCTCTCTCTCTCTCTCTCTCTCTCTCTCTCTCTCTCTCTCTCAAAATCTCACTCTCACTCCTCGCTCTCTCTTCTCTCTCTCTCTCTCTCTCTCTCTCTCTGAAAATCATATTATCATGTTTTAATTCCTATTCTGATATTAAATGAATAAGAAAAACAAAAAACTATAAAAAATGAAATTAAATAAGAAGTTTAAAAAAATTAAAATTAAAAAAAAATTAAAAAAAAAAAAAAAAAAAAAAAAAAACGAAAACTATCAAATGATTGGTTAATCCCAGTCAGCCAGATGAATGATTGATTGGTTAATCCCAGTCAGCCAGA
Source organism: Trachelipus rathkii (assembly GCA_015478945.1). Lineage (NCBI taxonomy): Eukaryota > Metazoa > Arthropoda > Malacostraca > Isopoda > Trachelipodidae > Trachelipus > Trachelipus rathkii. The sequence goes on along the minus strand of JABUQX010074325.1, from coordinate 94,366 downwards.
TGACTGATACAGCCATTTAAAAGCCATTTAACTCACCTGAAACGGTCTCCCCATTTTCTATGATCGTTTTTAATTTTAAGATATACGTTAAGCATATATTTATTGCATATTAATACCGGAAAAAGATTATTCAAGCACATATTATTATTATCATTATTATTATTATTATTATTATTATTATTATTATTATTATTATTATTATTATTTATTAATATTATTAGCCATTGTTATACATATTACACATATATTACAATATTAATAATATTATTATGTAAAGATTGAATAAAGTTATTATTGTAGCACAAAATAAATAATAATCTTATTCCATATAATAACTTATTATTATATATACTATAGCACCGGAAGGCCATTTTTGGTAGTCCGGAATCCCCTTCCTACTACTTCTACTATTGATCTATTAAATATGACATTTTGCGTGGGCCAAAATGAATTGGTTTTGAATTCTTTAAAATAAGCGAACAGCAATTAAGAGATATTGATTTTCAATATTTTTAACTTTGAAATTCACGTAATTATACAGTTTAGAAGTTTGATGAATCTAATATTGATAATGTATAATAATTTTTTGAATTTCATTAATTTTTTTTTAAGAAAGCACATTACATAAAATTGATAAGAATTACAAAGAACATTTACGTATTATTATATTTAAATAAAATTTAGAAAGATATTGGATAATCTTGTCCTTGGATTCAATACTTAAAACTTTATCAGAGAAATAGTTCATTTACAATTTTGCAATTTAATAATAATAATACACACACACACACACACACACACACACACACACACATATTAATAATAATAATAATAATAATAAAAATAATAATAATAATAATAATTTCATAAGGCAAAAATTGCATACTTAAAGTAGAATTTCTTTAAAAAATTTCAAACGAAATAAGACTCCTAGCAAAGGCACGCACTGCCATCTCGTTCCTCTGTCAGAAAGCCAAAGCAACAATTGTGCAACGATTCGTGCTCAGCAATAAGCTACCAAAGCCCATCATCTCAATTTCATCCAATGGAGCCCACATTCGTTTGACAGAACTAAATGTTTTCTCTGATTTAAGAACCTCACCTTCAAACTTTTTTAATAAATTTAATTCATTTAGTTGTGGTGAAAATTTTTGAATATATATATATATATATATATATATATATATATATATATATATATATATATATATATATATATATATATATATATATATATATATATATATATATATATATATATATATATATATATATATATATATATATATATATATATATATATATATATATATATATATATATATATATATATATATATATATATATATATATATATATATACATATATATATATATATATATATATATATATATATATATATATATATATATATATATATATATATATATATATATATATATATATATATATATATATATATGACTATTTATAAGTGGTTGACTCCAGGAGCGAAAATCAATAATTAAGGTACGTTATTTTAATAATTTTAGGGTAAATACATTAAATTTTTGGGTAACCTAACCTAATTTAACCTAACCTAACCTAACCTAACCTAACTTAACCTAACCTAACTTAACCTAAATTAACCTAACCTAATATTAACGGAGTCAACCACTTAAATGTTTATATATATATATATATATATATATAGTTATATATATATATATATATATATATATATATATATATATATATATATATATATATATATATATATATATATAACTCCTTCAGCGTTGGAGAAAAAGTGTAATCAGAGCCAGGTCAAAATTAGAGTCCTAGATGTGCCGATGCACGGCTTTTGAAATTGTGCATGACAATGGAGGTTTGTGAATTAGATAGAGATATTATCAACTTGATGAAGCAAATAGTGTTAAGTAGAACTTTGTGTGTGGATGGTAAAGCTGAGATATCTTTGGAATGGATGAAGTTTGAGAATCTCTCGAAAGTTTGATGAGTTAGAGCTTCAATCCATTGACTATAAAAGTTTGAACAAAAAATTTGAAATAAAACTGAAAAGTGTGGACCTGAGAGTTTCGCAACGTTTTAATTAATAAGATCTTTGCCTGATTAAATTTTTCGTGAAGGAAAAAACGTTATAAACTCTCGGGGTCCACAATATTCAGTTTTATCTGCAAATTTTTTGTTCAAACTTGAAGTGACAATGGATTGAAGCGCTAGCTCATCAAACTCTTTTGGGAGGTTGTCAAACTTCACTCAGTTCGAGTAAATCGTCAGATTTAACATTCATACGCAACGTTTTACTTGATACGATTTGCTTGATCAAGCAAATTGTTAGGCGTACACGGGCCATTAGATTACGTCAATTAACTAATTTATTGTACTTGTTCTTGTCATTCTTGTTTTTGTCTCTATTTTTCATGCTCCTAACTTTTCTCTCTTTGTTTGTGCCCATGTTTTTGCTTTACTTGCTCTTTTTCATTTCTTTGTACTTGTTTTTCTTTTACTTTACAACAACTCACGGACACAGGGCCCTTTTCAAGGAGGGGTAGAAAATAAAAGGAAAGAAAATAAACCCAAACCTAGCTCAAATACCAGATGTAGCGCAGACGTGGGCTTTAAAGAGAGATAGATTATTAAAAACGAGAGGGAAAAAACAGATGATGTCAAAGAGTTCAACAGAACAGATGTGAATGGATAAAAGGAATCACCACAACAAGCAAGCCTTGAGTTTCCATTACTCACACAAAATGCATGTGCTAGGCACCTATTAGCTACGATTGCGACGCACTGAGGAGGAATGTGACGTCAACTCCCTCGAGCATCTGCCTTTGATGTACCTATAGAAAAAGTTAGTGAACTAATGTCACGCAGCAGAGAATGCGAGTCGCGGAGTTTAAAAAGGCGGGACAGTTTATTTGTCTCTTAGTTAGACTTAACCCCTATCCAAAAGAAGGAGGAACCGAGCACCCAAATGTGATAACGATACCCATACAAGAGAGCAGATAAGACCCTTATATATCTTGAGATCTGATTTGGAGCAGAAGAAAAACTCTGGTAATCTGAACAAGATCCCCAGCTTCTTTGAAGCCACCTAGCAACTGTTATGATATGATATTTCCAAGACAGTTTGTTGTCTATGTTTAGTTCAAGATTGCTTACGTTGTTCACATGTGAGATAAGGAAAAGTTAGGAGGTGTGTTTTGAGAGGAAGATGTGAATTAGTTGAGTTTTGAGTTGAATTTACAAATTTCAGGACTCCAACCGAGAAATTTCATCCAGATCGGCAAGAAGAGCATCAGCGCTGAAGTCGAGAATCAACTCTAAATGCAAAAGAGGAAAATTTAAAAATGAGTGGAAGAATGAGAGTTGAGTCATCGGCATAAGAATGAACAGAGTTAGAAGTAGATGAGAAGATCATTAATGAAAAGTAAGAATAAAGTTGGAGATAAAGCAGAATCTTGAGGACAAAATTAAAAGGAAAGGAGGAATGGTTCGCTTCATCATCAAGAGCTGATATGGAACGATATGAGAGAAATCCAGACGTGAGAAAGCAAAGAGGAGGAAATACGAGAAAGAAAGTTTTTAAAGATATAAAATTATTATTATTATTATTATTATTATTATTATTATTATTATTATTATTATTATTATTATTATTATTATTATTATTATTATTATTATTATTATTATTATTATTATTATTATTATTATTATTATTATTATTATTATTATTATTATTCTACGGACGTTACATTTACTGTTTCAATTAAGAAATATATATATATATATATATATATATATATATATATATATATATATACATATATATATATATATATATATATATATATATATATATATATATATATATATATATATATATATATATATATATATATATATAAATATATATATATATATATATATATATATATATATATATATATATATATATATATATATATATATATATATATATATATATTATAAAAATAAATAAATAAAAATATATATATATATATATATATATATATATATATATATATATATATATATATATATATGTATATATATATATATATATATATATATATATATATATATATATATATATATATATATATATATATATATATATATGTTTTGACAGTTGTCACGCCCTGCACTCTGACTGGGAGTGGTGGTGACAACTGTAATATATATATATATATATATATATATATATATATATATATATATATATATATATATATATTTTGATATATATATATATATATATATATATATATATATATATATATATATATATATATATATATATATATATATATATATATATATATCTCTCTCTCTTTATAT
>JABUQX010074325.1:85000-87500 GCA_015478945.1 Trachelipus rathkii | reverse complement strand
TTTTAAAAAGGGATATTTGGAAACTTTTAAAAATTTCGCAATCTTATATATCAGTTTGAAAGTGTTCTTTATTAAGAGCGCTTTATTAACTCTCCTACCCTCATTAACTCTTTCCAATCTCATCCAGTTGTCGACATCACTCTTCTTCTTCTTCTTCTTCTTCTTCTTCTTCTTCTTCTTGAAAAGTTTCTTCTTCTTCTTCTTCTTCTTCTTCTTCTTCTTCTTCTTCTTCTTCTTTCTTCTTCTTCTTCTTCTTCTTCTTCTTGAAAAGTGAATAGTCTTCTTTCTATGAATAGTGAACAGGGCAACATCGATTCATCTTCAAGAAAAAGTTAGACAAACACTTTAAGGATATTGGTCTGTGAACGTCAATTCAACTCGATTTTACTTTATTAAAATACTAGAATTAGTAGTATCCTGAATATGGTAAAATCAAACTAGAACAATTTAAACTACGAAGTAAATGTTAAAAATACTTCATAAAAGATTTCCGGCTTGTAATAGCTGTGATGTTCATGACTCCGTGCAAATATTGGTCTTAAGAAGGTGATTATCATCGATCGCACAATCGCCTTGACCTGTAATAAACAGCTTGATGTTCACAGCAACATATCTGTTCTAAGACAGTGATCTTGTTGATCACACTAAGTAGGAAAATGACTTGCAAGGTATCCGTTCTAAGAAGGTGATCAATCGACTGCACTTTCGCCTTAACCTGTAATAAATAGCTTTGATGTTCAACGCATAGAACATATCTGTTACAAATATCTGTAATAAATAACTGTAATAATATCTGTTCTAAGACCTCAAGTCACATTGTCAATACATTGACAGTGTGATTTCTCAACACACAATTCCTTTTCCTATTTCCCACTACCCGCTCTTCATGTCAACCCTGATTGATCCACCTCTGCATTTGCAATTGCCAACTTTGGATACCATGTGTGCCTCTGCCATTTCACACCACACTAGTTATAATATATATATATATATATATATATATATATATATATATATATATATATATATATATAGTATATATATATATATATATATATATATATATATATAAATTTATATATATATATATATATATATATATATATATATATATATATATATATATATATATATATATATATATATATATATATATATATATATATATATATATATATATATATATATATACGGTATATATAGAATATATATATATATATATATACAAATATTTATATATGTATATATATATATATATATATATATATATATATATATATATATATATATATTTTTATATATTAGTATTATATTTATATATATAAAAATATATATATATATATATATATATATATATATATATATATATATATATATATATATATATATATATATATATATATATATATATATATATATATATTCAGTTCGTATTTAAAAATATAAATAAAAATTAAAATTAAGGAACCGTATTTAGTAATTGACAGTATTTGAATTCGAAGCGAATGATTTTGGTGATAAAAATAAAGAACATGAATTAGTAATAAAAATTTATCCTCTAACGGCAGATCATATATATATATATATATATATATATATATATATATATATATATATATATATATATATATATATATATATATATATATATATATATATATATATATATATATATATATATATATATATATATATATATATATATATATATATATATATATATATATATATACAGGGTGATTCAAAATTATGGTAAAAATTTTTGGTAACTGATAAGAAATGCAAAAATAAAGGTAAAAGTTCCTATAAAGGTATGACGTAATGTGCTTAGTTTTCCGTCTGGCTGTCTGTATGTGTTTTTTACTAAATATTTTGTATCTACGAAACCAAGTAGGTTACAAACCCTATATTTGGGATGAGTACTGTTGTGTGTAGTGCTAATGACGACAAAAAGAAGTATCAAATTTACTATAAATTTAAAAATGGCGGCCGTTAAAAGTATTTGAGGCGACATTCCATGAAAGCGGATGACTTAGGTTAAAATGTTAAGGAACCAAAATCAAATGGTGTAAAAGTAATTTAAACATCTATCTATCTGTGTATATATATATATTTATATATATATATATATATATATATATATATATATATATATATATATATATATATATATATATATATATTTTATATATCACATACATTTTTTTTATTTTTTTTTTTTTTTTTTTGCAGATTGTAGGTAAGAATTGAATTTCTGTCTTCTCTTCTCTCTCTCTCTCTCTCTCTCTCTCTCTCTCTCTCTCTCTCTCTCTCTCTCTCTCTCTTTCTCTCTCTCTCTCTCTCTCTCTCTCTCTCTCTCTCTCTCTCTCTCTCTCTCTCTCTCTTCAATTCCAAGCTTAATCCTGTGCTAAGCCAGAGTCAACCTTTGAATGAATAAATTCCCTACTGCTAACTTACGATGCCGTTGCGGCCTCTCATCACTTCAATTCTGAGGACTAAG
>JABUQX010074325.1:67500-80000 GCA_015478945.1 Trachelipus rathkii | reverse complement strand
TATATGTATAAGTAACATATATAGCTATTTAAAATATAAGATATATAGATAGAAATACAGTATATATATATATATATATATATATATACATATATATATAGATATAAGATATATATATATGTTATATATATATATTATATATATATATATAATAATGCTATATATATATATATATATAGTATATAAATATATATATGGTGGTATATATATATATATATATATAGTATATAGTAGTATATATATATATATATATATATATATATATATATATATAAAATATATGGTATATATATATGGGAGCTTATATATATGAGTATAAATAGTTAAGGAAAAAGTAAGTTCAGGGATTATGGTTTATGGAAAATTTTTTGCAGAATATAGGTAAAGAAATTGAATTTCCGTCTTCTCTCTCTCTCTCTCTCTCTCTCTCTCTCTCTCTCTCTCTCTGCCTTCTCTCTCTCTCTCTCTCAATTCCAAGGAACCCTGTGTGCTGCCAGACAACCTGAATGAATAAATTCCCTATTGTTAACTTACGATGCCGCAGGGCCTCTTACTCACCATACTAAGTGAAAGGAGATCTCTTGAAGAGGATTTATCTTCTCTACAAAACTGCAGCTGAAATGGTAATATTGTCTAATTTCTGAAGGATGTGTTTTGTCGAAGTCGTTGCCTGAAGAGGTCCACACTCTGACTTTGTAAACCATGGTGATGGAAACCGTAAATTTGTTTTTACCGTTCCATCAAATTAAAATATCCAAACCAACTCTGACTTCGTACCAATTTATTGTATTATATTATTATTTGAGTATATGTTTTGGATCTGACTCCGTCTCAACTCAAAAATTCTGCTCGACTTAGCTTCCACTCCACTCATACTCTTGCTCTGTTCTACTTTAAATCAACTGCTGAGTAAGTTCTGAAACGTTACAAGGCCACCAAATGACCTCTTCAGATAGAGACGAGATTCTTATTGGGCTCCAACATGCATGAGTGTAGAAGTAATAAAAAGGAAGCAGTCAATAACAGACTAATAGACTAATTTCAGCTCTTGTAAACTAAAAATCGTGGCAGTATCGTGAGTTGTCACGTGAGAAATAGAATCTGGAAATCATTGCAGGAATTTATTTTTTTATTTTGACCTTTGGGTCGGAAACCCGTTTCTTTATTACTAGAGTAGAAGGACTGGGTGGATTCAATATAAAGGCAGTTAGCAACTTAAAAATTGAGAAAAAAATTATTTTCACAAGTTAAGTAGAAGTTGTGCTTCGCCTGCTGGTATTGTGGGGTAAACACATGCACACACAATATATATATATATAATAGGTATATATATATATATATATATATATATATATATATATATATAAATATATATATATATATATATATATATATATATATAAAAAGTGTATATATATATATATATATATATATATATATATATATATATATATATATATATATATATATATATATATATATATATATATATATAGAGAGAGAACATGCAATGAATTCTCATTAAAAAAATAACTGATTTTTGTAATTTAGACTTTTATAAAGAAATCATGATTTTTTTTGATTCTTTATTGATTTTGGATTTTGATTTTTAATTCCTTTTTTTATATATATTTTTTATTTTTTGTATATTTAAGTGATTTAACTTCAATAGAAGTAAAAAAAAAAAAAACTATATATATTATGAAGTTTTAATATATTTTCAATTTCAACAAACTATTGGCATTGTAACCCATAAGTCTGTAACATTCTTTAGTGCTGCTGTTTAATTAGAAATAAAGATTTTTGAACTCAGAGCTTTCATGCCTAGGGTTAAAAATTGAAAATTAATGGCAGAATGTAGACTAATTATATATATATTGTTTTTGTATAGTCGTATAATAGATGTTAGGCCAGTATTTGAATATTGTCCACAATTTTAGCACCCTCCTAATAGAAAAGATAGATATGCTGGAGAGAGGGAACGTAAAGCAACGAGGAGGTAGATTTTGGCTTTGAGGATAAGAATAGGCGTGAAATTGTCTAGATAGGCCCATTCGGCTTCTTAAGTAATTTATCTTTATTTATTATTTATTATGGCTTGACTGGGACATTTTGAAGGGCCACGTGGCTTCTTAATTATTAATTTTATTGGTTGGACTGGGAGCAGTCTATAAGATCATGTTGGGTTTTATATATTATTCTTATTTTATGATGAGTTGACTGGGACATTCTAGAGTGGTCAATGTGGCTTTTTAATTATTATTTATAATTATTAATTATTATTATTGACTGGGACAGTCTAGATAGGCCCAGGCGGCTTAAATATTATTCTTATTTATTATTTGATATTTATTATGAGCTGACTGGGAAATTTCTAGAGGGGCCACGCATCTTCTTAATTGTTATTTTTATTGGTTGACTGGGACAGTCTAAAAGGACCATGCGGCAAGTATTATTCTTATTTAATATGAGTTGACTGGGGACATTCTAGAGGCGTCAATGCGGTTTCCTAATTATTATTTTTAATTAAATTATTAAATTATATATATGTTATTATTGGTTGACTGGGATAGTCTAGATAGGCTGCGGCTTCTTGTGTTATTCTTATTTATTATGAGATGACTGGGACATTCAGGGGCCAATGCGGCTTCTCAATGATTAATTTTTATTGGTTGACTGGGACAGTCTTTATAGAGGCTCATGCGGCTTCTTAAGTATTATTCTTATTTATTATGAGTTGTCTGGACATTCTAGACTCTAGAGGGATCAATGTGGCTTCTTAACTATTATTTTTAATTATTAATAATTATTAGGATAGTCTAGATAGGCCCATGGTGCTTCTTAAGTAGTTTTCTTATTTAATATATATTATGGGGTTGACTGGGACATTCTAGAGGGGCCAATATGGCTTCTTTATTAATTTTATTGGTTGACTGGGACAGTCTAAAAAGGACCACATGTGCTGTTTTTAAGTGTTGCCTTATTTACTGCGAGTTGACTAGACATTCTAGAGGGGTCAATGTGGCTTCTTAATTATTATTTTAATTATTAATTTTTATTATTGACTGGGACAGTCTAGATAGGCCCATACGGTTCTTAAGTATTATTCTTATTTATTATTTATTATGGGTTGACTGGGACATTTTAGAGGCGATTTTTAATTATTAATTTTATTGGTTGACTGGGACAGCCCAGATAGGCCCATGCGGCTTCTAAGTATTATTCTGGAGTATATTATGTGGGCTGAGGGAATAATTTCAGAGGGGTAGTTAATGCAGTTTACTAGTTAATTATTATTGGCTGACTGGGACAGTTCAGATAGGCCATGTGGCTTCTGAATTATTATTCTTGTTTATTAAATTATAATGGATTGACTGGGATATTCTAGAGGGGCAACTTTTTAATTATTATTCTTAATTAATATTGTTAGTTGACTGCATGCCTTAGAGCTCCATGGTTTCTTAATTGTACACAATATAATTACTATGCATTACTTTCATATTATTTTAAAAAATTATTCTTAATTAATTTTTATGGGTTACAAGGACACCTTAGATTGATTCTTCGTCTCTTCCTGTTCTTTATATATATATATATATATATATATATAAGAGTTATATATATATATATATATATATATATATATGTATATATATATATATATATATATATATATATGTATATATATATATATATATATATATAAGTATATATATGTTATTTCGCATGACGTCACGAATCTGAAAAAAACAAAAACCAAAAATCAAAAAAATCAGTGAAATTATTCTTTCTAAAAAATAAAAACCCTAACCCCAAAAGCATATATAATATAGTATATATGAAAGATATATGCAGTGTATATATATAATATATATATATATATATATATATATATATATATATATATATATATTATATTTCTTTATAGATGTTTAAATACATATATATAAATATATATATATTGTGTCAAGAATAATTGTTTAAAAAATTATATAATATCTAAATATAATTGTTTAAAATGTGCAAAAAAAAAAAAGATGGATGTAACATTAATAAAAATTTGCTTAAATAAAGTTTTAACAACATAGTGGTGCAAACCTTTCATTCGGCAAGGTCTGGTTCCAATATTTTTTATTAATTTAGCTGTATAACTGATTTATTAACTAACTTTTATAGTTGAATGCAAAAAATTACGTCCTCAACCTTTTTTTAAATCATAATGTTATTCATTAAGTAACATTCAATGAAAAACATTTGTATATATACATTTATTTTAAACAGATGCACTTTTACAAGTAATTTTTTTACAATATTACAATTTTTTACTGGTTTGTAGAATTGAACAAAATTTTATGGAAACTTTTTTGCTGAGTAACATTCAATTAACAACATTTGTATATATACATTTATTGTAAACAATTGCACTTTTACAATTTAATTTTTTACAATTTTACAATTTTTTTTCATTTTTTAAATTTTTACACAATTTTATGTAAATGCAACAGCTCTTGATTTACGTTTGTAAATGTCCTGCGGTGATTCCCTAATGAGTCCCCAACAGTAGTAGCTTCCTCAGGGTGCAAAAGAGACGACTCTAATAGGGAATGGCGACTAGGCTGTCTTTAGGCCTCAATGTAAAAGCAAGTCGCGCTGAAAGAATATCAAAAACTTTAACAACCACCTGGAAGTGGAGGAACAAGAAAAAAATATAACTACAAAACCTTTCACTTTTTGTATATATATATATATATATGTTATTATGTATATATATATATATATATATATATATATATATATATATATATATATATATACAGTTATATATATATATATATATATATATATATATATAAACAATTTACTTTAATTACAAAGGGAATAACAAATTAGAATTAGTTAAAAATAAAGATCATTGTTCTTTTATTATTTGCAATACACCAAGTATTCATTTGGAATTCAAAAAACATGCTTATATATATATAGATATATATATATATATATATATAGTAGAGAGTTATATAGCAGCAGTATATAGATATATATATATATATATATATATATATATATATATATATATATATATATATATATATATATATATATATATATATATATATATATATATATTGTGTAAAAAGGTCGATTGTTTCTTTTGCGGGTTTTTGTAAATATATATCTAATATTGTTGTCTAGGGGATTAATGATCTCACTGTTTAGTAAGATAAAGATCTTTTCCTTATAAGTTCTGACGACTCAATTCTGAAGAAAGTATTACAAGGTTGAATGAAGTGAGCTAATGACGAAAAGACAATATCTACTATATAATATTTTAATAGATATTTATAGCACGAGTGATTAGGCAAAAAGCCCCATACATAACTTTGCATTATATATATAAAACTCGACGGTATCCAGATTACCGAATAAAATTACAATATTTTAAATAAATAACTAATGCTAAGTTTATAAATAATTTTAGCATAGAATTTGCAATAACTGATCAAAGTTAATGTATGGGAGTTCCAACGTTGATATCAGTATTGAAATAAAATAATAATACTAATAAATTGATAAAATAATAAATCTTTCCATAATTTAGGCGATAGATATTTGATGCAGTCTTTTTAGCCGATCTTGACCTCGGCGTTCTCATAACGTGACACACCCCTTCTAAGAAGACATTGGGGTATGGAACCAATCGTCTTGGCACTTCTATGTCGTTGAACGACCCATTGAAGCCAACTATCACGTTACCATCTTCATTCTTGAACTGGAGAATAAGCTTCATACTACACATCATTATTCTGGAATTCGTGGGTCTTTCCTCGGGTGGACAACAATCGGACCGCAAGATGAACTCCTCGTCTTTTCTACGACGTTTGTACTGTGGCATTGGTCTTAACCACATTGGCGGGTTTCCCATTTCGCGTCCTATGTTTAATTTTTCTTTAAATGCAACGCTTTGACATGTCATCTCAATGCTTACGAACACATGAATAATGGCAGTCACCAAATGTGAAGACAAAGGATGTTCAATAAACAATCTCTCCCTAACGTCAGAAACCAATCCAACATTATCCTTTCCACTTAGCATTAAAGTCTCAAGACATTCCGCCAAGTGTGCTCGCAGATGAGGGTTGTTCATCCATTGAGGAGAACCCATGAAAGAAATAATGAAGCTCATGAAGTGTTTTATATAGGGTTCTCCACTTAGGGTAAAAGCTTCAGCCATATAACGTTTTACCGCTATGATTCCTTCAACTAGATTTTCAACGATAAATTCAGGAACGAATTGCACGAGTGATTTTGAATGTTTGTCATCAGACAAATCTAACAGAGAAATTTCTCTTAGCTCAGGGGACAAACGTTCGTCACCGGAGGTCAAGGCAACCTGTGTAAGCCACAATGATGTCGCGGCCAAAAACTGTAAAACATCATCAACAAGTGAAAGTTCAAAGCCTGCTGCCCTGTATACAAGAAAAATACTGGTTCTCTTCTCCATGTATTTACGCATCATTTCAGTAGCAGGAGAGCCTTGCCCAGAAACTTCCTGATATTCGTGTTGAAGGCGACCTAACTCTTGAGACATTTTAAATAACTTCTGGTAGAGAACCTGTATACCCAAATGTAAAGCTCTGTGAGTTAGGTAAAAACAAGTAGTGGTAAAAGAGAAAAGTTCTGGAATGTTTTCACAATTATGTTCAAAGTTTCTTTCCTCATTAATTGGTACAAAAGTGGTTTGCTTAGAAAGATTGCCAGAATAAACACCCTTTATTTCATTTCGACGCTTTGCTACATATGAACTACAATAAAAAGGATCTACTTTTAAGACTTTTAAATTCTTCACATCATCTGACACTGAAGAAAATGGAGAGGCCAATTTGAGCATGACTGCACCCAGATTTACCATAAAGCTATCTGACACATAAGCTAAGTTTCGATTTTCTTCACTTTGAATATGCCAGATGCCGGCTCTGCCTGAGTTTGATTCTAAACAGTTTTCAATCCATTTTAGAAACTTGTCCTTAATTTCTGGGAAAATCTTAAGCAAAGTCATAAAAAGATTATAAGGATGTAAGGTGGTGTCATTCCTTCTACAAGCATCTGGATTTGTTTCATCAGTGCTTGATCTAAGTAAACTACTTCCGATGGGTTCGGATTGTCGATTCACCTCGTTTAAGGCGCAGGCGGGCTTTACCGACTCGTCATTGTTACAAATAACAGGGTCGTCTCCCTGGATACTCCTGACACTGGTCATCTCATTCCCATAATCATTGCTAGTAGCATCTTTAGAGTCCACCGCTACCTTTGTTTCAACGTCGATGACTTCGGGTCCAAGGGTACCTTCGATGTTTCCAATCGTTAGATCATACAGTGCGTCATCCAAACAGAGTGCTTCTACCTCTCCTGTATAAAATGGCGTCTCGATCTCTTCGTTGATTAAACAACAGGAAGCGGTAACGTTATCCTGGGGATGGGTGGTAATTTGTATCGCAGCATTTTCAATTTGGCTGAGGCCCTGACGTCTTAAATTCCACGTTTTATCGTGATTGCAGTTTCTGCCATCTTTTTGTTTGAGATTGCCGTCTCCGTCTCGGGATGAAGAACAGGTCTCATGGTCATGACCCCTCTCTCCGCAATCTCCGCAGGTCTTAGAATAAAACTGTTGGCTCTCGTCTTGACTTGTGATTCCTTTGCCCTCATCATTAAGGGGGGGCTGAAATAATGTATCGACATCGTTCTGTTCGAGACTTAATTTACTTCCTCTCGCCTGGAAATATTCGTCAGTGCGAGACGCTAATGATTCGAAGTCAGAGAGTCCACTTTCCCGAAGAGGAGTTTCATCTTCCTGCGGTTTTGCGTCCCTAAGTTTAATTCGATAATCCTCCTCCGTATGATTATATTGAGTTAATAGTGCTTGCTTGAGGTTAGCAAAGTTAGTCGTATCTTCGGATGGGAGGTTATTAAATACGGACAGGGCGCGTCCAGTAAGGAATGAACTTAAATAAAATGACCACATGTCGGCATCCCATTTAGAGGCTGTAGCATAATACTCAAATCTTTCAATATAGGCATCCATTTCGTCAGTAGCCTCGTTGAATGGCGCTAGATTAGGAACTTTAGCCTTGAGGTAACCATTGCAGCCGTTGTTTACTACGGGTGGTTGTATTTGCGTTTGAAGTCTCATACAATCCAGTTCATGACTTCTTATACGCTCGGCTTCTGCCCAAACACGTTCGGCTTCTTCTATTTCCTTTTCAAGGAGTATAGCTTTACGTTCATCTTCGTCTTTCTTAGCTTGAATTTCTTCTCTTCTTTTGATGAGCTCTGCAGCTTCTTCGTTCTTAAGGCCAAGATCCTTGGCTATTTGAAATATGGCTTGTAAAGTCAGTGCAGAGATAAACTATACAAAGAGTACAGGATGAAGTAGGAAGCTTTTCGACAGCCAAACATTTTCAAGAAGGGCCGACATGCACTTCTGCGGGTTCTAGTAATATAAAGATCCTCTTCTGCTGTCTAGGGAATAATAATCTCACTGTTTAGTAAGATAAAGATCTCTTTTCCTAATAAGTTCTAACGATTCAATTTTGAAGAAAGTAGTATTTACAAGGTGAACGAAGTGAGCTTCTGATGAAAAGATAATATAATATTTTAATAGATATTATTAGCACGAGTGATTAGGCAAAAAGCCCCATACATAACTTTGCATTATATATATAAAACTCGACGGTATCCAGATTACCGAATAAAATCACAATATTTTAAATAAATAACTAATGCTAAGTTTATAAATAATTTTAGCATAGAATTTGCAATAACTGATCAAAGTTAATGTATGGGAGTTCCAACGTTGATATCAGTATTGAAATAAAATAATAATACTAATAAATTGATAAAATAATAAATCTTTCCATAATTTAGGCGATAGATATTTCATGCAGTCTTTTTAGCCGATCGTGAAGTGATGAAGCTCAATCTCGACCTCGGCGTTCTCATAACGTTGAAATAATATATATATATACATATAATATATATATAATATATATATATATATATATATATATATATATATATAGGTGAAACTAAAGAAAGTACCCGCATGATATCTCGAAAACTAAGATAGGTACAAGAAAACTGATAACATATATGGAATCAGCGTATGAAATTTGTATGGAAAATGCAAAAAAAAAATTTTATTTTTATTTTTTATTTTTTTTATAATAGCCTATACTTAGGAAGAAAAAAGAAAAACTAAAAAAAAAAAAAAAAAAAGCATATTTTTTTGAAACGGGAATTTATTTAGAATCAGCGTATGAAATATGTGTGAAAAAATGTTTTTTTTTTTAACTAAAAGAATACCCCCGGGTAAACCGCAAAGATGCAAAGAGTCGGGGTCTCTCGGCCTCCTGAGGGACGACGGGGTAGGACTATTTCCCCCCCTCCGGGGAGGGTCTCCGGAACCCCCGCTCTTTGGTATTTTTGGGTGTCGCGGGGTTCCTCCGCCCCTTCCCCTACGGGTATGGAACTTCATCCCCCCTCTGTCCCTCCGTCGGCTCCGAGCCCCCTTAAAGGGATTTTATACGCCTAGATTCCATATATGTTATTAGTTTTCATCTACCTATCGTAGTTTTGGAGATATAAAAAAAAAAATAAAAAAAAATGTAAAATTTTTTTTTTTATCATTTTCCATACAAATTTCATACGCTGATTCCATATATGTTATCAGCTTTTCTTGTACCTATCTTAGTTTTCGAGATATACATTCCGGTAACTTCTTTAGTTTGCCTATACTATATTATATATATATATATATATATAATATATACTATATATATACATATATATTATATATATATATATTTATTATATATATATATATATATATATAGTATATATATATATAATATATATATATATTATATATATATATATATCATATATAATATATATATATCATATATAATATATATTAGTATTATTATATATATATATATATATATTACTATATATATATATTATATATACACCACTTAGAAAAATTAGTAGTAAAATTTTAACTACTAGAAGTAGTAAGCAGTATTTAACTATTTTTTAGTACATTTTACTACCCGGTAGTTTATGTTACGTATTTACTTGGTTAAATTTTTACTATTTATTGAGTTGTTCAATGAACTTTCATTTGGAGTAGGTTTGACTTTTTTAGTAGTTTAAATATTTTTCCGAAAGTGGTTAACATTCTGTAACCTCAATAGTGGTAAATTCTACTACATAACAGTTACAAACAACACCGATATCGAAGTAATTATAAAGCCGATTAATAAATTAGGCGACTTACTTAGTAATTTGTTCAATTACTTATTTTTGTATGTTATTTTGACTACAAGTGAAAAATATTTACTCCAATTTGTGGTAAAATTATCCAAGAAATTTAAGTACTATAGTTTTGTTGATTACTATAGGAAAAAAATATAATTGGAAGTGGTTTAATTTTTGTATAGCTTATTTTAATATCATTTGTGATATAATATAAAATGTTAGTAGTTTTAAGACACTGAAGCTCAGACACCTTTCTGTCCAACTATGGTTTTCTCCACTCTTTCCGTTCTCTGACTTACGAATCCGTCTCCTTCTTCACTTCTCTTATAGTATTTCGTCAATTTCTAATCTTTTCTTCAGGCGGACCTTCCTCCGGAGGGGGATCCCCTCTACTCCGGCCCGACTCCATACTCCTTCCTCCTGATGCATCAAGATTTGATCCTTTCTACAGGTATTCCTATTTTTATGGGCCGCACCCCCCTGGAAGGGGAGCCGTTGGGAGGTAACTATGGCTGCTAATTATATATATATATATATATTATATTATATTATCATAATATTATATATATATATATATTATATATATTTATGATATATTACTTTAATATATATTTTAAATTTTTTAAATCAATATTTTTTAAATAATTATATATATATAATCAAGGAAGTTGGATACTATATGTATCTACAATAATAGATTTTATATATACTATATATATATATATACTATATATAGATATATATAGTATAGATATATGGGTGTTTACGAAATAGGGGACAAATTTGGAGGATATATCTTTATACCATTACAAGTGTTTTGTCTTAAATAAAGTTACCTGTAAAGTTTCTCATTTAGTAGGTAAATGAGTTAGGAAGGTGCAAGATGTATGATGTGAATATTGGTGTTCATGTTCCGTAGATGTGGTTATTATTTTATGAATTATTAATTATTATATGTATTTAATTATTATTATTATTATTATTATTATATATTATTATATTATTGCATTATTATTATTATTATTATTATTATTATTATTATTATTATTATTATTATTATTATTATTATTATTATTATTATTATTATTATTATTATTATTATTATTATCATTATTATTTTATATTATATATATTATTTATCTATTATTATTCATTATTATTATTATGGTTATTATTATTTATTATTATTATTATTATCTATTATTATTAGATTAGTTAATTATTATTATTATATTTTCTAATACTATTCATTTTTGTTTTGTTTTTTTTGTTTCTTATTTTTATTATCTTTTATTTATGATATTTTATTATTATTATTATTATTATTATTATTATTTATTATTATTATTATATTATTATTATATATAATTATTATTATTATTATTATTATTATTATTATATTATCATGACTTACTATTAGCTATTATTTGTATTGTAGTAAGCAGGGTTGTAGCTATTATAATTGTACTGCAATTATTGTAATTTTAGTTGCAATTGTGATTATAATTGGGATAGTGATTGATATTGTTGTATTTGTCGCAATTTTTTTATTATTGTAGTTATTATGATTATTTAATTATTATTATTATTATTATTATATATTATTATTATATTATTATTCATTATTATTCTTATTATTATTATTATTAATTATTATTTTATTATTATTATTATTATGTATTATTATTATTATTATTATTTTATTATTATATTTTTTATATTATTAATTATTATTATTTATGATTATTATTATTATTATTTTATTATTATTATTATTATATTATACATGCGCGTGATCAAAACCATAATACGTTTACATTTATTATACTATTCTTATTAGTAGTTTATCATGTTATTGTTTAATATTAATTATTATTATTATTATTTATTCATTTATTATTATTATTTATTATTATTATTATTTTATTTTATTATTATTATTATATATATTATTATTATTATTATTATTAATAATTATTATTATTAGTTAATTATTTATTATTCTTATATTATTATTATTATTTATTATTATTATATTATTATTATTATTATTATATATTATTATAATTATTATTATTATTATTATATTATACTTAATTATTATTAATATTATTAATTATTATTATTATTATTTATTATTATTATTATTATTATTATTATTATTATTATAATTATTATTATTA